>VXBC01005620.1:177197-191154 GCA_013399945.1 Ploceus nigricollis
CGCATGCGCAGTTGCCGTAGGGTGTTGTGGGAGTTGTAGGCGGTGCGGCGCGGGCCTGGCCAGAGGTGGGTGAGCGTGGCGAGGGTACCGGGGGTCCCTGTGAGGGGGCCGCTCGTCCCGCNACCCTGGTCACCACAGAGCAGAGCTCAGAAAAACGCAATTTTTATTTTTCAAATGTAACTGCTCTGGATTATCTAACACAAATCCCCCCAGCTGCCCATTAATTGTTGCCACCGGGATGGTTTGTGTGTGGTCAGGTTGGTGTTGATCCCAAATCAAGCTCTGGATTTCCAGTAGAAGCTGTCCTTACCTGTGGCAGGGGTTGGAATGAGATGAGCTTTAAGGTCCCTTCCAACCCAACCATTCCATGATTCTCTGATAGGACACAGGGAATGGCTTCCCACTGCCAGAGGGCAGGGAGAGAGGGAATATTGGGAAGGAATTGTTCCCTAGGAGGGTGGGCAGGCCCTGGCACAGGGTGCCCAGAGCAGCTGTGGCTGCCCCTGGATCCCTGGCAGTGCCCAAGGCCAGGCTGGACAGGGCTTGGAGCAGCCTGGGACAGTGGAAGGTGTCCCTGCCCATGGCTGGGGCTGGCACTGGATGAGCTTTAATGTCCCTTCCAACCCAACCATTCCATGATTCCATGGTTTCCTCTGGGTGGAATGGAAAGCAGGATCTGTGCCTCTGTCATTTGGAAGGTGCTGGCAGACTCTGCTGCCATTCCAGGTCTCCCTGCAGATCTGAGCCCATTTAAATTGGCAGCTGAGTATCAGAAGCCTGACACTTGGATTTAATTAATTCACATCTGCCTGGTATCCGAAGTGGCTGGAATGGCCCCGAGCCCGGGCTGTGAGAAAGCAGGAAATTGAGGTCAGGGCCCAGCAGCATGTCCCGGGGCTGGTGTGGAGAGCAGCAGCTCCCCCCAGACACAGAGCAGTCTGTGCCCCTTCCGTGGTCACCTTCCTCCCTCTGCCCGCTGGAACGCCCCGGAGAGTCCGAGATAAAATCTGCAGCTGGTACAGAGCAGCGTGCAGTGTTCTGGCAGCAGCTGGAGGGGGGGAAAATGTGGGATGGTGCCCAGGATATCTTGACTAGAGTTGTCCCAAGCCCCTCTCTGTCACCCTCGAGGTGCCTCACTCCAGGGTATTCCTCACCCAGCAGGGCTCCAGGAGACACAGGACAGCATTGCTGTTACACTTTCATACAGCATAAAGCCCTGGGTTGTTGATTGTTATTTTGGTTTTTTTTTTTTCTTTAATTTGCATTTATTCAGGAAGACTTTGAAGCTGGCACAAAGCCTGGCTGGAAGCATTTATGGCTACGGTGGGCCCAGGTCTGAGTGCCCTGATTCAGTTGCAAATCAGGGGCTGGAGATGCTGAGAGGAAACGGCTAGGCTGAGGCAGTTCTTTATAGAACAGCTACATTTTCTTTATTTCATAATGACTAAGATGGATTTAATTAGGAGCCATCTCTGTTTTCAGCTGAATAATGCTCTTTGTTTAGTGCTGGAGCTGTTTGGGGAGATGGAAATAGGTTGGTGCTGCTCAGAAGCAGCTTTTTACTCCTCTGGACTCGCAGAGTGCTGGGAAGTGCTGGTGTTGCAGAGAGTTGGCAGAACCCAGCAAGGTATCCATGCAGTGAAGTCCTTGAAAAGATGGGAATAAGTGTTGGGTATAATCACTGAAGGGGAAAGTCTCAGGGAGAATCTGATACCTCTCTAATTGCTTTTTACAATCCGTCTGTCCCCTGCAATGGGAATTGCTTGGAGAATTTGGGAGCAGGCAGCCGTGGGATGTGGGATCTGGCTGTCTGGAGTCTGTAGGAGCTTTCTGCCCTGGTTGTTGGGGAGGAGGGGGAAGGAGCTTCTGCAATTATTGCTGTTGGAGTGATGAAAGAGAAAGTTTGAAATACGATTTCAAAGGCTGGCTGCTGCTGGGCTTCCGCAGGCAGAATTCCCTGGGAGATCTCTGGAAACTTGTGTGGGACCACTGCAGAATCTCATTTGTTTTCCCTGTCTGCAGCATTCTCTTCTGCAGAGATGGAGTGCAGGAGCCAGCAGCTGAGACAGGGAGATTTTTGTGTCACCAGGAACTTTGGGAGACTATGGAATAACATGTGGAACAGGGATTTTTCAGTATTTAAAAGCATTGTTCCCCCTGAATTCCAGCAGCCCTACCACAGTGCTGCAAACCTGGCTGCAAAACTCAGGGATGCAAAGGATGACGGAATTTATGGCTCTGTGCTCATTAAGCAGCGCTTGGGTTTGGATTCTTGGGCTGGAGGAGGATGATTTCAGACCTCAAGCCCTGCAGAGCTGAATTGGGATCAGCCCAGGGTGTGGGGATTTGGGGTCCCAGCACACACAGCTGGGGCATGGCCAGCCCTCACCCCCCCAGGAAGGAACCTCAACACAAGATTTCCAGTTCTCTTGGAATATCTGAACATTTTACCTGCAGTGTGGAGGTTTTCAATCCAATTTTTAAAATCTCAGAAGGTCTTCCCATGGAGTGCAGCTTTGCTTTAACTTGTGGTGTGAGGCCTTGGAGATTTCCAGGGGTTTGATTTCGAAGCAGCAGTTCCTGGGAGCAGGGGAGGGAAGGGAATGTGGTGCTGCTGCTCCTGCTGGGATGGATGTCTGGCAGGAGGCTTGGCAGCCCTGCCTGAGCTGGGCACACCAGGCTCTGAGGGGCTGCCTGGTGCTCTGCTCTTTGTGCTGAGCCAGAGCAGTCGGCCAGGGGGCTGTGATTGATTCTGGACCCGTTTTATTTATAAAATCTTTATTTCTTGTGCTGGTCTCTGTGCCACTTCTTAAATGCACTCGGCTGTCAAAGTGTCAAAACCTGGAGAATTGCTTTTGGAGTTTATCTCCCAGTCCATCCATCTTTGCCATTCATCAGGCACCTTTGTATCCCTCAGGAGAGAGCTTGCAGCTCCTTCAGGGTGTTTGTTGCACCTCCAGCAGGGACATCCGATGGGGACAGGTGCCTGAAGGATAAAACACAAGCTGATCTCACCTGCACTGGCAGTGGCTCCAGGCCCAGCACAGGTGGGAGCTCCCAAATTCTGTTGTGATCTTAGTGCTGTACTCACAGCAGACACACCTTGGTGCCATAGGCTGATGGGGATGAGGAGAGCAATCCATGATGTCTAGGAAAAAACAGGTGACTCAGTGGATTGTAGGAAATATGTCCTGTCGTGTTTGTAATGCAGCTTCCCACCTGCAGGACAGGTGAGATCGGCCTCTGTTTTATCTTTGAGGATTAAATGAGCTGTGCTGAGTTTCTTCCTCACCTTGCAGAGATGGACATGGGGGAGTTTCCTTCCTCTTTTGTATCACCTTGTGGAGGTTGTGGCCAAAGGTCCCCAGGACCTCCAGCTCCTCCTGTTTTTACCTTGGATGGTTTGTGCTGCACCTTCCCTGGAGCCTGTGGCTCTCTGTTTTCTCTGCTCTGAGCTCAGGGAAGGAGAATCCTTCCAGCAGAGCTGTTGTTGCTTTGGGTGACAGAGATAAATGCAGATCAGGCCTTTTCTCCCATGTACAGGCAGCAGATCCTGCCCCAGCAGTCTGTGATGGACAAGGATATAAACTGTTGAGTCTCACCTCTTTCTCTGTCTGCCAGCCCTAAGTGATTTGAGTTCTCCTCCTTTGGAAGCAGGCACTGTAAATCCTGGATCCTCCATTCCCATGGCTGGGCGCCGAGGAGCTGCCTGATGACCTCAGGACATGCTGATGCTGTTTTGCCAGGAGAGAGATGGGCAAAAGGTACTTCTGTGACTACTGTGACAGGTCCTTCCAGGACAACCTGCACAACAGGAAGAAACACCTCAATGGAGTGCAGCATCTCCGGGCTAAGAGGGTCTGGTACGACTTATTCCGAGGTGGGTGCTCCCAGCTGTCTGCCACTCCCTTCCTGGCACTGGGGAGGTGATGGGTGTGGAGGGGGGGGAGTGGGAAGAGAAAATAAATCAGCACTGATGGTTTATACACTCTGTGTGCCAGCAATTTGAGCACGTGATGCTGCTGAATCAGGCAGTCTCAGAGGTGAAACCCTCTGACCTGTCTCAGCACACAGTTCCAGGTGTGTTAGTGCCAGCCTGAGGAGTGCAGTGGGAGTGGGCTAAACTGACTATGAAACCATTCCCTGCGTGTCCCTCTGCTTCCTGCTGCTCCCTGACCAGTCTGGGACTGGACATGATGGGATTTTGCTGTGCCCAGGATCTTTACTTGGGTTCCTCCCTTGTCTCCCCAGATGCTGCTGCTATCCTGCAGGAAGAGCAAACCAAGAAACCTTGTCGGAAGTTTCTGCAAACAGGTGAGGAGTTCTGAGGTGCAAAGAAGTGCCTGGGCTCTAGCAGCTCCTTCCAGAGCCACCCCAAGGCTGGAGGGAGGGGCTTGGGCCTGTGTCTGGCATCCAGGTGTAATGGAGCCTGGGTTTGCTTGCACAAGGACCACCTGTGGGTAGTTCTCATGGGACTCTGGCTCTTCCCAGAATTATTAAAGTTGGAAAAGACCTTTAAGATCACCAAGTCCAAATGTCAGTACAACACCACCATGTTCATCATTAAACTGTGTCCCCAGGTGTCACATCCACAGACTTTTTTGAGCACTTCCAGGGGTGGTGACTGCACCACTTCTCTGGGCAGCCCATTCAAATGCTTTACAACCCATTCTGTGAAGAAATATTTCCTAATATCTAATCTAGAGAATTTTGAAACTGAATTTTCAAATCTCACTATTTCATTCCAGGACAGTGTGATTTTGGGTCCAACTGCAGATTTTCCCACATGACAGAGCAGGACCTGGAGAAGCTGAGTGCCCAGGTTCAAGGTGAGTCCTCCAACAAGGCAATGTTTGAGGATCTCCTTGGAGGGAGAGTTGCTGCAGGGGGCTGTGTGGGGTTGTGTAGGCTGTGTTCTCTTGCTGCCTGCATGGAGCCAGCCAATCCCTCCTGCTTCCCAGTGCTGTGTGAGCCTGGAAGTGCTGCAGTTTGTCATATGCTCCCTGCTCTCGAGCTGCTGGCACAGACACAAACCTGGAGCTGAGCAGTGCTGTTACCACTTGGCAGCAAGAGTTTGGAGTGGCCTTCCTGAGCCCTCGGGGTTTTGTTCAGTCAGGGAATAAAAACTGTCAGCAGCAGAGGGCACTGGTACATCACATCCCCTTAAATTTATGGATTTGATTTCCCCCCACCTTGCTGCCATTACCAGGGAGCTGCTGCTTCCACCCGTGGGAAGAGCTGGTGGGAAGAGCTGTCCTGCTGTCGGGCTGTGAAAGGGGTCCTGGATCCAGAAACAGCCTCTGCTTGGGTGGCTTTGGATGGAAGTGAAGTGTGGGCAGAGGGTGGATGGCAGCTGCTCCCTGCTGGGAGTCTGCAGAGCACTTTTGAACTTTCTCATTCTGGGACTACCATTCTTGGAACTACTTTTCTTTTAGGGAAAAGAGGTGGTAGCTCTGTTTTCTCCATAGGAGTCGTTACTTTAGTGGTTAAAGAAATCACAGAATCACAGACTGGGCTGGGTGGGAAGGGATCTTAGAGCTCATCTCACTCCACCCCTGCCATGGGCAGGGACACCTTCCACTAGACCAGGTTACTCCAAGCCCCATCCAGCCTGGCCCTGGACACTTTCAGGGAGTGAGTGAGGTGTTGGTGAGAACTTGTGGAATGGTTGAAATCCCCACTGGAGATCATCTAACCATGCTGAAAGCAGGGTGAACTCAAGCAGAGTGCTCAGGGCCACATCCAGTTGTGTTTTGATTTGTTTGGTGACTCTATGGGTGACCTGATCCGCTGTTTGACTAGGTTCATAATAAAAATGTATAATTTTAAAAATATTTAAATAGAAATTCCTGGTGGAAATGCCCATATTTTGGGTTATGCCCATTGTCTCAGTATTGGGGAGCCCAGCACTGGGTACAGCACCCAGATGTGGCCTCAGTGTGGAGCAGAGAAGGATTCCTTCCCCAGCCTGGTGTCCCAGTGCAGCCCAGCTTGGAGCAGCTCCCATGCCCACATCCTCGCTGGAGCCAGCTGTTGTTTTGCCAAGAGTCTGGCGAAGCCAGGCTGGAGTGTTGGAAGTGTGGGATGTGAGAGGGGGGTGTGTGTGGGGCAGAGCCTCTCCTGGTCCTCAGAGGGATCCTGTTTGGGGAGGGAGAGCTCAGGGGAGCCAGGGGGAGGCAGGCAGGCAGCACGGAGCTATTCCAGGCCGTGCTGAGTCAGTGAGAGCCCCTGAGGTGGCTGAATCAATCTCTGAGCACCGCCGGCAGTCGATAAAGCCACGGAGGGATGGAGTGCTCCAGCCCTTCCCAGAGTCACCTTCCAGCCAGAGCCTCTCCCTGACCCCTCTCTGCTGGGCTCCTGAGGGTGCACAGAGTGGCAGGCACAGGAACCTCTAGCATTTCCAGGCACTGGCTGTTCCTGCAGGAGAACTGGGAGCTCTCTGGAGCAGAGCAGGGAGGGCTGGCAGCTCCTCTGTGCTCGGGCAGCTTTCCTTGCCAATTACACTTGTTATTGAGTATTGACTTGTGTCAAATGGGTCAGTGTAAGTGCAGGATTGGCTGCTGAGAGCCAATTCCAGGGAGATTACTGGGAAACCTTGCATTTGTGTTCTGGAGTCAAACATTTCATCTACCAATTAGCCCTGAAGGAGTGATGGCCAGGGGACAGGGTGCTTGGTTGGAGAGTTCAGTCCTGCTCACCTGGTGTGGCTTTGTGTATCACACAGACTCCAGCTCTGATCAGAGAGTTTGGAGGGATTTGGTGCAGGGAAAGGCTCAGCAGGATTTGGTGGAGGAGAGGGGCAGCCTGTAGCAGACAGGATGGAAGGATCAGACACTGTCTGGTGAGTCATGGGGACATTCCAGCACTCCTTCAGCTGCCAAAGCACCCATGTCTCAGGTGCTGGGGCTGAGGAGGGCAGAGTTGAGGGCAAGCTCATAGTGGCAGGGTGTGTAATTCACACAGGATCCTTCATCAGTAATGTCCCGCATGCATTCCCACTCAGTCTCAGGATCTCTGGGCCATGAGCCATCCCAAGCCACAGCCAGTGGGATTGGAGCAATCTGGACCAGGCTGCCTCTCACTGACCCAGCTCTGAGATTTTGGCAGCTTTGGAGCCCGGGGTCATGAGGGATTTGAGATGAGCTGAGAGGCTGGAAGCTCCAGAGCCTTCCCAAGCCTGGGGGGACCATGCTGGAGATGGCCAAGCTGGTGGGGGACACTTTCCTGGTGAGCCCACAGTGCTGCTTAACCCCCCTTTCCTCAGCTTTGGTGCAGGCAAAGCCTTTTCTGACTTTTTTTTAACCCACCTAAACCGTGATGACACTTCTTTTATCATGTAAATATTGAACCTGTCCCTGAGTCCCTGTGAGTATTTGGCATTGGTAGCTCCATGTCCATGAACTCACCTTGATAATGAAGTATTTTTATCACAGCCAAAGGAAACGTGACATTATCCTTAGCATTTGGCCTTTTTAATGCTGGAAGCTCACCCTGTAGTTTGTGTAAGTTTTGTTTGGAGTTAAGTAGGAAAATTTCTGGATGATTCCATGTCCTAGAACGGCTTGGAGCCTGGCCTACTTTGGCATCAGCATCTCTGCACCCTGTAGAATATCCTCATCAAGAAGCAACAGTTTACACCTTCAGCAGGGAGGGAGCTCATATTCCCAGCTGTTCCCCCATCAAAGCATTAGCCTTCTGCATCTGCTGCATCATTCATCAGCCAGACACTTCCAGGCTGTCATTTTAAGTACAGTCATGTCAGGAAAAGTCACTGTCAAATTGCCATCTCCTTGCTCAGGGTTATTGGCTCCCTGCTAATCCATGTCCCTGGTGCAGGCAGGATCGACCTGGCTGGGCTCTGGTGGCTCCAGCCAGCCAGGGCTGCCAGAGGAGGGCACAGGTGAGTGTTTGCAGGATGTCCATGAGGTTGAAAGGATCTGGGGGACCCCGTTGGGGTGGCTGGAGTCCACTGGTTTAACTGGGCTGCAGGGCAGTCGCTTGTCTGGCTTCTCCAACTGCAGGGGCTCCTCAGCCTCATCTCAGCCATGCTCTGGTGCTGGTCTTGTGCTCTGGAGGAGTTGGGGTTCCACATCATCCACCAGGGAGGCAGCTGAGGGGTTTCATGTGCATCTCTTTGCTGGGTGGGAGCTGAGGGATTTCCTGTGCATTGCCTTGCTGGGTGACCCCCCAGCAAGTGCTGGCGGGTTCCATTTCTCACACAGCAGTGCCTTTGTCAAGAATAAACCCATGAGGAGAGAAGATAAATGTGGACCCTGCTCTGGCATCATTAGAGGCACTTCATGACTACAGATGCTCTTTCAATTGGCTCTAATTAGAGTTTGAAGCAAAACACCACAGTGAGGAGGAGGAGGGGGGAAGCACCTTCACACCTGTCCAGCTGCACAGGCACCTATGGGGAGCAAGGGCTGGTAAAGGCCTTTCAGAGCTGCTTCTTGGAATAGCTGTTGGCATTCAGGGAGTATTTCCAATTTCAGGGTGTGTTTGGTGGTCCCTGGATGGGATGTGTGTGCTCCAGAGGGACATGGACATCATCAGGGTGGGCAGAGCTGGAGAGCTGCCTGTCCTTGCTGCCATATTTTTGAGCCTGAGGTTTGGACTGCTCCGGAACAGCAGCTCCTGGAGCTGTGAGAACAGGGAGACAGCTGGATGTCTTTCTGATGTGGATATCTGGGGCCTCATTTGGGGCAGTGAGAATCCAGAGTGGTTCCACAGCATCCAGTGAACTTTTCTGGCTGGGACCATGAGTTGTGGCTACTTCATCCCTGGTATGGTACCTTGGGGCTCCCTGCTCTGAGCAGAGAAGCTTGCACTGTTTATGCTCTGTTCTCTGTTGGGGCTGGGAGTTGGATGAAGAGGAAATCGCAGCGGTACAGAGAGGTGGGAGAGATTCTCCATGATTTTCTTCCCTGCCTCATTGAAGCTTCTCATAGACACTGCTTGTCTGTCCCCTTCCTGAGGTGGGATGTGCTCAGGAGGTGGAAGAACATGGAACAAAGGGAAATAAGGTGCTCAAGTTTGCCAGATAAGTCTAACCTTGAGTGTGAGCAGTGCCCAGCTCTCCAGGCTGAGCTTCTTGCCTCCCCATCTCCTCACCTGGCCAGCTGGTTGGGTTGACCCCAGGTAGCTCTGCTGGGGCTTTGATCCTTGGGAACAACTGTGGGAGACTGGAACATTGCTGTCTGCAACCTTCTCGGTGGGTTCAGAGCAGCAGCCAGACCACAGCGGGCTTTCTGTGGTGGCACTGGGCACATCGTCACCCCGCCCAGCAGCAGCAGCTGAAAAGGCTGGATGACAAATTATCCATCTGGCTGCTCATTGTGTAGCACATCCCTGCCATCCTGATTTAGTATTCAACAGGCAGATGAATAATTGGTTGCCACCAGTAGGATGAAGTGATCCTTCACTCTGCCCAAGCACTATTAATTTCACACCCTGTCTGCAAAGGTATAATATTTTCCTTAAAACATGTGACATATGGTGGGTGGGTGTGGAGCAGGCTCCTGAGGGGCACGGCTGCAGGTGCCTTGATCCCTAAATGGGATCAGGGATCCCCAGAAGGATGGATGAGCAGGGCTAAGGGAATGACATGCAGCTGCCTCTGCTTCCTTTTTATTATCACCAGTATTTGGTTTTCTGAGTTCCCTGTTCTGTTAGGTGGGAAGTTTCCACTGGGCTGGAGCTGTGGGATCTCTGGAGCATGTCCTCATCCCTGATGTGCTGGCAGGAGTGTGGCTGTGTCAGGACCCCTGCTAGACCTGTTCAGCACCAGCTCCTTCCCTGCAGCTGCAGGGGGCTAGGGAGCTTTGCTAACTGGGCAGCTGTGGTTTGTGCCACGCTGGCTCCGTGCCCTTCTCCCCAGGGGGTGCCTGTGGGCATCTGCCCATACAGCCCTTCCAGAGTGATTGGAGGGGTTGAAATCTTGATTCAGTAAACAGCAGAGGTTTCCTACTGGTTTCCTTCCTCGTTCCTAACCACCACGAGAAATAGAACAAGGAGTAATGGATTCAAACTGAAAGAGGGGACATTTTGGTTAGGTATAGGTTGGACTCAATGATCTCTCTTGAGCCTGATTGATTCTGTGATTTATGGAAGAAATCCTTCCCTCTGATGAGGTGAGGCCCTGGCACAGGGTGCCCAGAGAAGCTGTGGCTGCCCCTGGATCCCTGGAGGTGTCCAAGGCCAGGTTGGACAGGGCTGGGAACAGCCTGGGATAGTGGAAGGTGTCCCTGACTGTGGCAGGGGGTGGGACAGGATGAGCTTTGAGGTGACTTCCAACCAAACCCTTCCATGGTTCTAAATACAATGACTTGTCCCCTGGTTCTCTCTGCCCTGGTTCTGCCCCTGGGCTGGTGACAGCTCTGCCTGGGCTGTGCAGGGGTTGGGGACACATCAGGCAGGGAGCTCCTTAAGCAGCCCTGACAGCAGCTCTGGGATCTGTCTGCTGGCTGGAACACGCACCCCGAACTGTTCAGACTCTCCCGGGCTGCCAAGGCTGCATCGATCCGGGCACTGTCCCTGTCATTTCCACCTAACAGGGCAGGGGTGGCACAGTTGCTGCTGCCAGTTGGAGGGACATGGCTCTGGAAACGGCTCAGGGCCAGCCGAGGCTGTTCCAGGCAAGGATGAGGGTGATCTGCCCCGGGGGGAGATGTCAGACTCCCCTCAGTGTCCAAACTGCCGCCGTGCTGGTTTAGCTCTTGTCCCCTGCTCTGCCTGGCTGCAGCTGTCACCAGTAATGACTCCAAGCATCAGATGGCAGGAGGGCAGAGGAGGAGGAGGAGGAGGGGCTGCCCAGGCATGGTGCACACTCTCCACCCTGTGAAACTGTGCAGGGTAACGAGCAGCAGGTTTAATGGAGTGAAAGAACAAGGGTCTGATGGTCCTTTCTCTCATGGCCCTCCCCCTGATCCAGCCCTCTCTGATCTCAATCTTTCTCTCAAGCAGGGGAGAAGAGGCTGAAGGAGCTGCAGAGGGAGGGAGCAGATATCCCACCTGGCACCATCGAGGACTGGCTGGACAAGAGAGCCCAGAGGCTGAGCGCAGCTCAGAATAGCAGGTACTGGGTACTGGGGATCATCCAGGTGTGGATGCAGAGGGGAATCCCACAGGAGGGCTGGCATAGGGGAGGGTGCAGGGCATCAGAGGTCCCAACACCCCAAGCCAGCGCTCGTGAGGGGCATCTGTGTGGATGCAGCCCTGCCTGCCCACCAGGGATGTCTGCACAGGTGTCCCCGTTTGCCAGGGGACACAGCCTTTGGGAACAAGCCGCAGCAGAGGGCTGCCCCTTGCTCTCTGCAGAGTGCACAGACACACCTGGAAGGACAGAGCTGCTGCTGTGCTGGGTCGTTAATGCCCAGGGTTCAGTGTCAGGAGCCTGCTTTCATCTGTTGACAGCTCCCCCATCCCCTGCCTGCCAGGGAGGGTGGAATTGGCTCCTCCTCACAGGATCCATTCGGATTCGGGCGCCGGCTGTTTCCTCGCTCACCTGACTGTGCCGCAGGCTTAATGGGATGACATTTGGGCAGGTGCCAAATCTCTCTTCTGTTCTTTCTCTGTTTGTTCCCGTTCTCTCCGTGTTTGGACTGGGCAGGATCTTCCTTCTGGTGCTTGTCTGAGCTTGTTGCTCTGGGATTGTTCTGTCCCTCAGCTCGGCTGCCCTTGGCCTTGCAGAGATGCCCACATTCCTGTCCCCTACACTTCACTTGCCCCATTTTGTTTGTCCTGCCTCTGAATCCCTGGAACATGGGATAGATCAGCTCTTATAGAAGATAGCCATCACTATTCCCAGAGGAATTTCTAGACCTTCACAACTACTTGGTCATACCCAGAGGAATGTTCAGACCTTCAGAAGTTGGTCCCTGCTGCCTCCATAGATGCACAAATTTCCAGGATTGTTGCTCTTTTTCCAGCCTCCCTATCCCTGCAGGCTCAGAAATCATCTGCTACAGGAATTAAACACCAACTATTGGAACTTCCCTTCCTCTCTCCAGCCTTGCCAAAGCCTCTCCCAATAATCTCTGTGCTCCCCTTGTGCCCTCCAGCCCCACATTTCATGGGATTGGTTTTTGCCGATTTCCAAAGGAAATGTAGAGAATGGATTTCCATCAGAAAAGGGTCCAAGGCCTCAAAGCTTCTGAGATGCCACAAGTTCCATGAGTGTGGAAGTGGGTAGAGGAGAGGGATTGCATTAACACCTTCAGAAAGGAAATATTCTTGACCTTGCTGGGCACTGGAGAATCCCTGTGGGACAGTCATTGAGAATGCTCCAGCTGTAGGTAAACCTTTGATAGAGCACTTGTAGTTCATGAGACCCCAGGGAATTGAGTACCCAGGCAGCATCCTGCCTATTGATCAGTCCTGCTGCTCAGGAAATGCTCATTAGGTGATGGCTCCACCTTGCAGCATTCCTTCTGCTCCATATCCACTGTGTGCCTGAGCCACAATGCTGGGGGCATGACACCAAATATCCCTGCCCAGAGGGGCTGGTGTGTGTCCTCATGGTCCTGCCTCATCCTGGGCTCTGGAGTATCCCCACTGAGGGGATAAACCTTGAACCAAGTGACTTTGCTCTGTGTTAGTTGCCTGGAAAACGCTCCTGGAAAACTACTCCTGTAGTTGGCTCTCGGCCACGGCCCCGCAGGGAGAGGAGGGTGCTGCTTCTCCCCGGGGTTATGTAAAGGAGTTTGATTAGATTTCTTCTGGCATAACAATTAAAAAGATTCATCAGGATCAGAGGTAGAGGCCTGAGAAGCTGCAAGGCTGCTGTCAGGGGCTTGTGTGAGAGAACAAATGAGCTTCCTGCACTTGGGAATTAATGGAAAAGGTACATTTCCCATGAATTTAAACCTGCCCTGGTCAAGCTGGAGGCAAGGGAGAGATGGTTCTTGCTCCTGCACCTCTTCATTCCAGTGTGGTGTTTGCAGAAGCCTCAACCAGTAAAGCTGAAGAGAGGGGCAGGGACAGAGTGATTCCCAGACCATGGGGTGAGGGAGAAGCCTCTTCCCTCTGCTGAAGGGTCCTCTGGTGCACACACCCTGCTGGTTTGGCAGCTCCTCCGTTTCCGAGGGGTCCTTGTCCTTTGGGAAGTGCACAGCTGGCTTGGGATTTGGGCTGCTCGGAAAGAAACATCTGCTGGTTTTGTTTGTTCTTCCAACTCAGCTGTGTGAGGAGTGGGGATGGAGGGGCTGGGACCAGCCCTGCTCCCAGCACCTGGCAGCTCTGCCTGCTGAGCCCCTCTCAGGGGGCTGTGCTGCTCCCCCCAGCCCAGACCTCCTCACCTCAGTGTTCCCACCTGAGTTTTCACAGGCACACACTGTGTTAGGCTGCTTGGATATGCTGGAATGGTCACACAATTGTTCTGGTGCTGGATTTGGGATGGGGGGGGTGAATGAACCCATTTGGTGATAACCAAAACCCTCCTCTGCTGGCCCCTTCTCTTTGGGGGCTACTGGAGGGGGCACAGGGAAGCCCAGCCCCCAGCATGGCCTTGGTGTCAGACAGACACACTGCTTCTCACCTCATCCCTTTCCATCTCCCCTCACAGTGCTCTTCTTGAGAAACCAGCACCATTCCAGTACCCTCTGGGCTGGCCACCCGTGCAGGAGCTGCCCCCGTCCCTGCAGGCCCCCCCGCCCGGGGGGTGGCCAGTGCCCCCCAACCTGCAGTGGGGCTGAGGCACCCCCAGAGCCTGGCTGGGGCTGGCTGCCTCTGCTCTGGGAAAGGGACAGGATTATTTATACACACTTTTATTTCAATAAACTCTCCTCCTGCCTGTTGCAGCCTCCGCGTGTCGTGTTCCTGCCTCTGGAATGGGGATCTGTGCTCAGCACAGCTCCAGCCCTGCACAGGGGCTGTCTGTTGTCACCTGGAGCTGACATTCCCCATTTTCTGGGTGGGATCCCTCCCCTCAGATCACTACTGCCTGCTCTGCCTGCTC
>VXBC01005620.1:214167-260017 GCA_013399945.1 Ploceus nigricollis
GTGCTGTGAATTTTTATTAAAACAGGAGAAAACAGTTATTCCTTCGGAGTACAACAGTCCGGGGAATGGGAAAGCGGCTGTGCCAGGCCACAGCCATCCGAGCTGCGGCCACGTGCGGGGAATCGATCCCAGGGTTTAAATAAACAGGGATGGGACGCGCTTTACTCCACGCTTAGCCCCGGGCTGAGCCTGCGGTGGGGCTGTGGGGCAGGTGAGGCTGTGGGAAGGAGGAACTGGGGGTCCTGAGGGGATGTGAGGGATCCCCGGGGCAGCACCGGCTCTGCTGGAGGGTAAACGCAGCTGGAAGAGGATTCCACCCGATTTGGGACGGAGAGAGGAAGGGGAAGTCAAGGCATCCCTGTTCCCCCCGCGGGGGGGTCAGAGCAAAGGCACCCGCGATGGGACAGGCAGGAGCAGGCAGCCCCGGGCCCAGCCCGGGACAGCGGCATTCCCGGGGGGCTCCGAGGGGCGGGGATGCCCCAGGACCCAGGGAAAGCCCAGCCCGGAGCCCCTGGATCCCTCCAGCCTGAAGCTGCCCAGGTTTGTCACAGTTTGCAGGAACAGTAAGGTTTCATTTGGTTGGCACTAGCTGTTCTCCCGCTCCCTGTTCCCAGCAGGGAGGAGGAGGAGCCCTTCCTCCCACCTCCTCTCCCCAGGGAAGCAGCCCAGGATCCCCCCAGCCCCGGGTCCCTGTCCTCCCGCTCCCTGCTCCTCTCCCACCCCAGCGGGCGCTGGGAGAGCAGCGCGCCGTTCCTGATTTACAGCACTCCACTGGAACATGCTCGGGATCCTAATGGAGCTCCCGGCACCGCCGCCTGCACGGGGCTCCGGGAGCGCGGCCCGGGCTCCAGGGCCGGCCCGTGGAATTCCACACCGGCACCAGGGGCTCCGGGCTGGCACACCGAGCTCCAGAGCCACAGGAGAAGGCAACCCAGAGGGGTGACAGCCCCTCCCGGGGAGACCCTCGGGCACACTCCTCTGCTGGCTGCCAGGGTGGGAAGGCACGGCCAGAGCCCCGACCCCAGCTCCAGGGAAAAGCCTGGAAGCAATGCTAGAAAAATAAGGAAAAAAAGCTGGAAAACCCAGGAAAACAAAGTGTCAGGAGGAGGATGAACGGCTGCTAAGCTAGAGAACATCACACAGTCCGTGGGCAGCCGGCCCCGAGTCCCTGGGTGTGCAGAGGCTGGAGCAGCCGGCGGGTCCGGGGTGATCCCGCGGGAGCCCCGGCTCCGGGACAGGCTCCGGCTGGGCGGGAGCCGCTGGGAAGCAGCAGCGGTGCGGAGCAGTTGTGTCCTAGAGCTCCTCGAAGAAGGCCACACGGGACTTGGTGCTCTGTAGGGTGAGCTGGAAGAGAGCAGAGTGGGATCAGGGGGCACCCCAACCTCCCACAGGGCACCCCCAGGAGGGAGCTGCTGCCTGTATCCCTCCTAAAATACCAGGGAATGTCGAAGCCCAGGGGTTGCAGAAGCTGGGGGTCGTGCAGCCCCCACCACAGCAAGCACGGCCCGAGGGAAAGCAGGGGCAGAGACTTCATCAAGGTCACTGGCATGGCTGAGGCTTCCAGGATTGGAATACATGGGAGACTGGATCCAAGGAGCCAGTCCTGGGGCCCCTGACCAGGAGGACATAAAGGGAAGCTGGAGGAGAAACACCTCAGTGAGCTGAGGGAGAACCCACAACTCCGACAGCCACTGGACACGTGTCCCCTCTGTCACCAAACGGGGCCCATCCTCTCCATGCTCACATCCAGCCCCATCCCACCACGTGTGATCCATGCAGCCACCCTGGGATCTCATCCCACCCCGCTCCATCCGTTCTGCCACAGGACAGAGTTGGAGAGCCCTCACTCCCAGGACAGTCCTTGCAGGCTCTGCAGGACTCAGAAACCCTTGGAAAGCTTCCCACAGCCATCCCAAAAACAATGCCCCACGGAGCAGCCGTGAGCCCACTTGCTAACGGGCCAAAAAAGATAAAAGAAATCCTCAGCAGTGAGGAAGAAATCCCAGGATTTACAGCCAACCGCCCAGTGGAGTGCAGCAGCAGAAGTGCCGCCTTCCAGCCAGCTGCTGGATCACCAGGAGTTTGCCAAAGCACGGGCTAATTGCCAGGGCTTCCTTTCAGCTGGATTAAGCACGGTGCCTTCCCGGGAATGCCGGTTTTGCTGAAACAGGAACCCTGGGATCACCTTACACTGAGTTAAGCCCCTCAACGGAGCGTCAGGCACTTCCCCCCTCCCTGCTTCTCCCCCATGGCTTTTCCTCAGTAATTCCCTCTCAGCTCTAATGCCGGTCAGAAAAAAATCTGTATTGCAGAGGAAATTTCTACAGGGGCTTAATAATCCTTCTTGGCAGCCACTTCCAGGCCAGGGCTGGCTCTCCTCCTCTCCAGCATCCCCCTGGCTGCTCCAGTGTCCCCTCCAGAGCTGGCTGGGAGGTGGGTGAGGTGGGACAGGGATTCTGTGTGATACAGGCAGCATTTTTCCTCTCTAAGGCTGGAGAGGGGAAAAAAAATGGAGCAGAGAGCCCCAGGCTGCTGCCAGACCCACTGCTGGGGCCATCTGACAGGAAGCCCCATTCCTGGAAGTGTTCCAGTGCCTAAAGGGGTCCAAAACAGCTGGAGAAGGACTTGGGAGAAGGCCTGGAGCAACAGGGTAAGGGGGAATGGCTTCCCAGTGCCAGAGGGCAGGGGTGGATGGGATATTGGGAAGGAATTGTTCCCTGGGAGGGTGGGCAGGCCCTGGCACAGGGTGCCCAGAGCAGCTGGGGCTGCCCCTGGATCCCTGGCAGTGCCCAAGGCCAGGCTGGACAGGGCTTGGAGCAGCCTGGGACAGTGGAAGGTGTCCCTGGCTGTGGCAGGGGGTGGAATGAGACGAGCTTCAGGGACCCTCCCAATGCAAACCATTCCATGATTCCATTATTTACCTGCCATCCATCTCCTTCCCAAGGCTATGCCTCCAAATCCATCCCTTCTGCAGCCTGGCTGGGGAACCAGAGCCTCCCACCCCTCCCAGCCCACAGGAGCTCACTCCTTCCCTGCACAGCAAGGGAGTTCCCTGCAGGATCACCCTGGCAAAGCTGCAGCCGCTGTGGGAGCACAGGGAAGATGTTTCCCTCAGGCTTACCAAGGAATCCCACTGTTTCAAGCCTGGCTCTCTGCCTGTAGCTACACACAGCTCTCCATTAACCCCCGACGTGTTTTGGGGGTCCTGGGGTACCCCCAGGGCGGCCTGAGCCCAAAGCTGTGCCTGCCTCAGCCCGGAGATTTGGGAAGCAGGCAGAGGCAGAGCTCTGGCAGAGCTCTGGAGCATCCAGCACAGGCACAGGGAGAAGGGAGAGATGCAGCCCTGCTCCTTTGCTGGATGCTTTCATCCACAACATCCAAAGGCTCCTAGAGAGGCTCAGTGGCACCTTTTTCACCTATCCAGGGACTCTGAGGCACAGGAAGAGCAGCCATACAGGAGTCAGAGCAAAGGTGGGTCTGGAGGAGATGGGATCCCATGGAGAGGAGTGAGCACAGACTTCCCAAGAGGGCCGTGCCCTGTGGGTCACTGGCTCCCAGCAGTGGCCAGATTTTGCCACCTGAAAGGCAAACACCACAGGGATTCCTCCCTGAGAGGGTGGGCAGGCCCTGTCTAGGTTGCCCAGAGCAGCTGTGGCTGCCCCTGGATCCCTGGCAGTGCCCAAGGCCAGGCTGGACAGGGCTTGGAGCAGCCTGGGATAGTGGAAGATGTCCCTGCCCATGGCAGAGGGTGGGACAGGATGGGCTTTAAGATCCCTTCCAATGGGGACCAGGAGCAGGATCGGGGCTGCCCAGCAGCTCCAGGCAGCTGCCTCCTCACATCTGACTGCAGCCAGGCTCCAGAACCACCCAGGAGGAAATCAGGGCTGCTCTTCACTGCCCCCTGACTCTCCACTGCCCGTGCCAGGGGGAAAAACTCTCCCCTGCCCTTCTTCCTTCTTTTGTTGTTGTTTGCCTCACTGTGGAGCGCAGGCAGGGCTATCCTTGCTCCCCCTGGGAGCACCACACGGACCAGTCCCGAGGGATGCACTGGGGGAAGATGGGAAGAGCCGGGGGGAGCTCCGGGGCCATCCTGACTCATCCCAGCGGGCGCCCTGGGGGCTGCGGGAGCCGGTGGGCACAGAGAGCTCTCTGCAGGGAAATCCCACTCCCTCAACTGGTTTTCCTTTCTTTTCTGCACTGGGATGTAAAAGCAAAGGGGAGAGCACCACCCTGTGTTGGCCTCTCCATCATCTGTTGGGGGGAAAGCCTCCAACACCTCCAAAATCTCTCTGCAGTCTCTGCATCCCCTTCTCCTGGTCAGGCGAGGAGAAATAAATATCCCTCCCCGTAGCGTAACGCTGTGCAGGGTGATTAAGAGGGAGTTACATCCTCGTCAGTGCAGAGAAAAGGAAAAAAAAATTGATTTACAAGCAGTATTATGATAATCTCCTTCCTGCAGGAGGGAGGGTGGGCTCCCGATGCTCTACCAGAGCCATCAGGGAAAATTTAGAGGGAGAGAGAGGCAGCGCAATTAAGCGGCCTAAGCTCAAAATGAATCAAGATCTCAGGAAGGGAAGAGAGGGAAGAGTCCTGCTCCCTGCATTCCTGCAACGGGGCTCCTCTGAGCCTGCTGCTGCCCAGGGCTGCCAGACTGATTTGATTTAGGAAACACAAACAAACCAAAGCAACCCAGGAAGTGCCTGGCAGGCACAGGCGGTTCGGAGCAGGTAACCCAATAACTGCAGGCACAGCACTGCTGAGGCCGGGCAAACCCAGTCCAGGGAAACCCCCCAAGGCTCCTGTGAGCCCCCTGAGTGGGGCCATCCCCATGCAACAGGGAGGGGAAGGGGCTGCAACTCACACCAATCTGCCCCCAGACCTCCCCCAGCAGGGAGAGGTTTAAGATGTCTCATTTTCTTGCTGTTTCCTTGTTTATCCTGCAGCATGGCTGGGCTGGAGGAGAGGGGGACCTGTGCCACCCTCACCCTGTGTGATGCCAAAATGTTTTCCTGCTGCTGGGAAGATCTACAGTCCTTGTTCATCACCACCCAGTGCTCCACACGCTAAATCCTCTTCATTCCCCACTCGCTGCCCTGGTGTCTTTCTCCATCCCTGCTCACTCCCCAGTCCCACCACCCAGGTGGACCTCTCAGTTCCCACTGTGTTACTTTTGAACCCAAAGCCTATTTTCCTGTGATTCTTCCCATTTCCCTCCCTGCTCCTCTCTCCCTCCCACGCTGCCGTTTATTCTCTCCCGAGCACAACTGTCCCCCAGCCCCCGACGCTTTGATGAGCCCATTTGAAAGGAGAAGATGACGCTCCATGTGAAGGAAACGCTTTTCAAAGGCTGCCACAGAAATAGCTGATAGGCCTGACGTTTCCTACTTTCCTCTTGCTCCTTGTAAACAAGGAAAAGAGGCTGTCGTGTCCCAGTTTAACTGCCTGGGAGTTTCACTTCCCAGCTCCGAGGAGAACCGGGAAGAAAATGAACCTGGAAGGGATGTGGTCTGTCACACGTGGGGGTGTGTGGGCAAGATCCATGGGGGATGAGCCTCTGTCTCCTTCTGCACTAGGAAAATGTGTTCCCAGAGCTG
Organism: Ploceus nigricollis; assembly: GCA_013399945.1. Lineage (NCBI taxonomy): Eukaryota > Metazoa > Chordata > Aves > Passeriformes > Ploceidae > Ploceus > Ploceus nigricollis. Next base: position 219,762 of record VXBC01005620.1, read on the forward strand.
CTCTGCCCACTGGGTGTCTCCTGGCTCCCACCTGCACCCCAGCCAGGTGCCAGGCTGAGTGAGAAGCTGGCAGCCTCACTCATCTTTTCCAACTTCACAGCTCCCAGGGAAATGGGAAACGCCGGTGCTGCTGCTCCTGGGAAGTCCCTTGCTGGTGGTGTGCCTGTTCTGCCTTCCCTTTCCAGCTGGATTGGGTTATACAGCCCTGCAGGAGACTGAGGAGCACCTCATCCCTGTCCCAACATCCACAGGGAAGGATGGCAGCTCAGCCTGCTCTGTCCCACCCGGCTCCCTCCTTTTGTCCTTCCCAGAGCATTCCTTGTGCTGGTCCCTTCTCTCTGCAAGGGGCACATCCTCCTTCTCCCAACAAACTACTAGAGCAAAACAGACCTGTTCCAGGGAATCTGCAGTTCCAGAAGGGGAGAGACGAGGAAGGGAGTCCCCAGGAGGTGACAGGGACCCCACAGGAATTGTGAAGTCCTCAAGGGACACATTTCAGTGATCCCTAGCACACTGCTCTCCCAGTGCAGGTAGAAAATAGAGAAAGCATCTGCCCCAGCACCAGCCTCCCAAAATCCTTCCACCTGTCCAGATGATGAAGGAGCCTTGTGACATTTGGGGGTGGCACATCCTGTCTGCATGATGAGACACTCAGGCAACAGTGCCATCACCAGCCACCAGTGTCCTCACAAGGACAGACCACAGCCCATCCCAAAGGTGGCAGAAGGGAAGACAAGGCTGCAGAAGTCCCTCTGGCTCCGCCCCACTCACCCATCTGTGCTTCCAGCTGGGAACTGTTCATTGGCTAAATCCAAAGGGGACCTTAAAACTCATCCAGTTCCACCCCCTGCTACAGTCAGGGACACCTTCCACTAGCCCAGGCTGCCCCAAGCCCTGTCCAACTTGGTCTTGAACACTTCCAGGGATCCAGGGGCAGCCACAGCTGCTCTGGGCACCCTGTGCCAGGGCCTGCCCACCCTCCCAGGGAACAATTCTTTCCCAATATCCCATCCATCCCTGCCCTCTGGCAGTGGGAAGCCATTCCCTGTGTCCTGTCCCTCCATCCCTTGTCCCAAGTCCCTCTCCAGCTCTCCTTTAGGCACAGGGAGGGGCTCTAAGGTCTCCCTGGAGTCTTCTCTTCTCCAGCCTGAACAACCCCAGCTCAGATCTCAAAGCATCTCCACAATGACCATTATCCAAGCCAAGGCCAACACTGCACTATGTCCAGGATCAGAGCCAGGAAAGGAGCCAGCAGGATCTGCAGGATCCCCACAGGCCCCAAAAGTGATCCCCTGGGACTGAGCTCAAGCCCTGGAGAGCTGCTCTCAGCCACGTGAGAGCCTGGCAGGAGAGGCTAAGGCTGCCTGTGGAAGGAGCAGAGGCTCAACGACAAAGCTGCTTGTCTGGGAACAGGCATGGAGATTTGCTCCTTGCCTGGATACTTCAAAGGGCTTAAATCCCAGTAAATAAGCATGACTGTGCAAGAAGAAAGCAACTGGAATCAAAGACCTGATTGTGTTGTAGCAGCCTGTCCTGGGAGCTTTCCTGCAGCGGAGGAGATGAGGAAGAAGTGGGTTTTTCACCCTCTACCACAGACTAAGTGACAAACCCTCCTGAATCAGAGCCAGCTGGAGCCACAGCACCAGCCCACGGCAGGGAGCTACGGAGAAGGGAGAGCAGCTTCCAGATGAGGTGTCTGTGCTGTGCCCACAGAGCTCATAAAAAGGGATTAGCATGTTAACCACGTAATTAAACATGAAAAACTTAGCAGGCGCCTTCAAAGGCAGGCACCAAACCCCAGAGGTCACACTGCAGCGCTCGCTGCGCAGCTGCTTTAATTATGGGAGCTCCTCCTGGGCACTGGAGCTCTCCCAGCTGCTGGAAGAGTCTTCCTACAAACTGCCAGGACTTCATTTCACCTCCTTGTGCTGTGGCCACAAGTGGATTTCACCCCAAATTTACCTGCCATGGAGCTCTTCAAGCCAGGTGGGGTGGGATAATGTGTTTCATCCACAGCCAGTCTGTCTGGAGATATCCAACACCTCCCCCAAGGTGGCCCAGACCTGCAGGGTCACCCCTTTTAGCCTCTTCCCCATGGAACTGCTTAACAATGGGAGCAGCCTGCTCTGGGGAACACCTGCAGCTCCCCAGAGCTGGCACAAACCCCGAACTCCAGGGATTTACAGCCCCTGGAATGGCTGGTGCAGTGAAGAAGAACACAGCCTTGTGCTGAGTTCTCCTGGGTAAAACCTGCCTCTGCTCCCGAGCTCCAGAAGTGCTGTGGAATTGTTCTATCTTTTCCAAAAGCATTTGCCATCTGCTCTGCCACCTGTGAGTGTGGTATCCCAGTACTTCCCTGAATGCCACTGACTCCAAGCTCCTGAAACCCTGTGGCTGTGCAAGAACTTCACCCCAGGGCAGAACAGGAAAGCTTCCCCAAATTCATCTTCCCAAAGGAGGGAGTGGATGCTCAGCACATACAGCCTGCAGATTGAGGGCGAATCCTTGGAGGAAAGCAGGCTACAGGAGTAAGAGATGTGGCATTAATGGAGCAGGACCCTCTGGGCAGGAGGAGGTGAGGGACAGGCAGAGGCAGTGCACGGAGAAGGACAACTCCTGTCCCCAGGTGTGCTGGTGACCTTCCCCTGGCACAAGAACCACCTGCAGACACCAGTTGTCCTCAATCCTCTGCTTTACCTTCCTGGGCTGCTTCTCAAACAGGCAGAGCATCCTCGTGCTGCTCGGCTCCGAGACGGAGCTGCGCATTTTTAGCCCGTTTTGACAGTGTTGGCAGCAGAGATGATGGGGTTTGGCTGTTTGTTTGGGGTGTTTTTTTCTACATCCTGAATTTCTCTCTTCAACAAACAAGGGGGGAAGGTGCTGGTTTACTTCATTAAAGAAATCTTCAAAGGCTGCCCTGCACCTCCAATAGATTCCCAACCACCGGTGCAAAAACAGGCGCGCTGAATTATTTAAGTGCCTCTACCTGAACTCCCCCTCTGAGGTTGCCAACACAACTTCTGCCAAGAAAAAAGCTTCCCAGAACGGAGGATCGGGTGTAGGAACAAATGCAGAGAGGCTGGAAGTGTTCCTGAGGGAAGGAGAGCCGGGCTGGACGGGTGACCGCGGGCAGCCGGTCCCGCTGGAGCGCAGGCAAGCTCATGCATGGGTTAGTGCCACAGCCAGATCCCAGCACCCCCACGCAGAGTACCTTGGAATAACCTACTTGGAATTCTCAAATGCAGATAGGTCTTCTGCCCTGGGCTTGAGGCTAAACCAGCAAAATAAAATGAACAACAAATAATAATAATAATCCCCGTGTGTGATACAAGGGCAGGTGATCTGTGGGATCTTAGGGCTTGCCTGGAGCAATCAGCAGCTTCCAGGCGAGGCAGAGGGTTGGTGCCATTGAAGTGTTGTTGGACTGATATCCCATTCCCAGTGCCCTGTGTTTCCTTGCCTTTACCACGGCAAAGACAAAAGCTCTGCTGACCTCGCTGAGCAGAGCAGGCTGTAATTTCCCTCTGATGTCTCCACTAATAGTCTATTATTTGGGAACCTTTGCTCCGTGCTGAGATGCAGCAGCCGGGCAGCCCCCGCTCCCTCCGGAAGGGAGGGGACAGGACAAGACTCCATCTTCAAAGGGAGGCAAAGTGACAGCACTGTGACGAGCCCTGACAGACACGGTAATGATGGCCCAGCCACCCTCTTTAAGGGAGACAAATGGGACCATCAGCTCTCTATGAACTCCTCTCTGTCAGAAGTGAAAACTTAGCAGTTTCTGTTTAAACCAAGGACTTGGAACACAAAGACAAATCCTTCCAAAACCTATTGGGAGCAGAAACGCCTCCAGATTCTACAATGACAAAAGGGGTTGTGAAGATTTTTATTTTCTCTGCTCTAGTGTGACAGGAACCTGAATAGCTCCAGGCCAGCATGGGGAAACTGGCGAGTGAGCCCCGCTAGATTCATTTTCCTGCCCCAATTCAGTGATCACAAACTCCCAGCCATGAAAGTCGGCAAGAACTGATATTTCCAAATCCTTTCAGACATAACTTCTGGCTGGGAGTAGTAAAGAGAGCAGAATTTGTTTTTCAAGCCTGCAGTTGTTACCACGGCCTGCATCCCGTGCCGTAAGGATTTCTGAATCCTTCCCGAGGACAGCTGCTAGCAGAAAGCCAGCCAGGAAAAAGCCTTTGCAGGGAAAAAAGCCTTTGCAGGTGAGTGGGGTTGACCACCACCATCCAAATCCATTGTGGATGTGCCCCCAGCCCCTCCTTACAGAGCCCAGCACTGAGGCAAAGGAAGAAGATGGGATGTAGAAAAATAAAGAAGGGGTTTTGTTGTGAGCTTTCAGGTGACCCCTGGGTCAGCAGACCCAGGCAGCCTCAATTTTTGGCTGAAGTTCCTCGTGTCAGCCCCACTGCAGGAGGCAGGTGGCTCCAGGGAGCAGAGGTCTCACACCCCCTGCCAGCAAAGGCTTTGCTGTTAGTGACTGAAGCTGCACTACAGGTTTCTCTAGAGAGATTAAAAGAGAGGAAGAGCTTTTGGCTTTTTCCACTGAGAGCTCCTAAGCCAGGAGTATTTCTGCCCTCATTATTCACCAGACAAGCTCAGTGCTCGTAGGGAACGGCTGCAATAGGCAGGGAGGGCTTCTCCTGTTCACTGGGGATGCAGAGCCCTTCCAACAACATCCTTGTACAGCTTTTAAGGTTCAGAAAGACCTTCAGCCCTGGAGACCCTCACATCCCTTCCCGCAGCACTGGAGAGACCAGGCTGGGTCAGGACACCAGGACCACCAGAAGCTGGAATTCTCCGATCAAAGCTAAGCAGCTGGGGAAGAAAGCCTAGATCCAACAATTTTATTATCAAAAGCAGGGTGATTTTAGGGTTCTTTTCAAAGGGTTTCATCAGGGGAGATACAAACTGGGGCCTTCTGATACCTTTTTAATAGTGTTGTGCTTGCTGTTGCCCCGGCTGGAGTTTTCGTTGTGCAAAATATCCAGAGCTGTCTCTCTCTCCTTGAGCTTCAGTGCCTCGATTTCTGTCTTCAGCTCGTTGAGCTGCTCCTGCAGGTGCTTGCTCCTCTCCATGTACTCCACCCTAACACACACACAGAACAGCCCTGGGTTAGCAGTGACCAGCTGCACGTGCTGATGTGACACCTGATAACAGAATTATAACAGAAACAGCTTTTCTTCATTATTTTTAGCATGTGGAACTGATAATATCAGTTTATAGCACACAGTGAGCTACTCAGAGCAATTATTTGTTCCTCATTAAAGGGGACCCAGACAGCCAACCCAGCAATAAAAGTGTAAGTTATATTATTATTATACAAAATTAAACCCAAGCTGGGTGGTATTTTAAGTCTCCCAATTTGCAAGTGAAGCTGACAGAGGTTTACACCACACAGTGGTTTAAGCAGCTACTCAGGAGAGCTCTACACCCCTGCACCCCTTCCCAAACCTGCTCCACAACCCAAATCCACAAATCCTTCCATGAGGAAGGACCCTGATGTACTGACTTGTCATGTTTTAGAGGGATTTAGCTTGTAAACTGTGTGGGAGCAAGTGGTGTCCCCAAAATATCAGGTATCTTGTAGACACAGAGCATGCCTGGCAGAGAGAAAGTCTCCCAGAAAAAAAAGAAAGGGAAAAAAAACAACCCCCAAAGCCAGCCATTCCCAGGACTCGTCCTGAATGGCCTTCCACTATGAAAAATCAACTGGAAAAATCACCCCATGAGTTTTGTACCTGTGATTAACCCCTGAGTCAGGTCAGAGGGCCAGCAGGGTAATAGGAACCCTTTCCAGTGCCAAAATTTGTAAAGAGGTTTATCCCAGCACCCAAGGAAAGAGAACAGCCCCAGAGAAGACAGGAAAAGCATCCTATTGCTTTCAGCATTTGGCAGAGGCAGCTCTCCCTGCTCAGGAGAGCAGGATGACCTAGATAGCAACCTGGGTACAGAACTAGGAATTATCCTGTTATTTTCAGCTTCTATCTTTTTCCTTCTGGCTTTAGGAAAAGTTTTTAGAAGCTCTTAATCTCCTGTCTCTAGGCCTGTGGTTTCATACACAGGAGAGGGCACTGAGCAGAGGCAAACCAAAGCAGCCTCTGGGATCCAGGGGTGTGTCATTCCAGCCTCGGGAAGTTTTGGCCGGAGCGGGATGACAGAGCCATTGTGGCTTTGATCTACAACTCAATCGATGAACAAAGCACATCATTACTACAGAGATTAAAATCTGATCTGCTTTGATTTCTGCTCAATTGGTAATTTCGAAGGCTACACTTACACCCTCAGGAAAACACAAGATCAAAGCTCATAACCACATCCAAACTTTCTGGCAAACACTTTTTATCCAGGAACGTGACACAAATTCCAAGGAAAAGGGGTTAAAGCCCTAGTGCAGGACCTTAACACACCCCAGCTATCACCACATTCTTTGGACACCTGCAAAGCCTCAAGCTCAGGCCTCCAGCACTCAGCCTGCTGTTAACTCTTCCCACCACTGTGGGCAATTCCAGCCTGAGCAGGAGCCAGGATTCCCACACGGAGAGGAACTGCCTGGAGCAGGGCCCTGAGCTCACCTGTGAGCAGGTGGCAGGGACAGGTCTGTGACACCAGATCCCCACCAGGGAAGGGCTCAGCCAGGACAATCCCAGAATTTTTCAGGTTGGAAAAGCCCTCTGAGGTTACCAAGTCCAACCATTTCCCAGCACTGCCAAGGCCACCACTGCCCTATGTCCCCAAGTACCACATCCACNCAGCTCAGGGGACGGGCACTGCCCTGCTCCTGCTGCCACCCCAGGGCTGGCACAGCCCAGGTGCCCTTGGCCTGGCTCATGTCCAGCGCAAATCCCAGCCCAGCCCAGACTGGATGCGTGCCACCTACTTCTCCTTCTCGATTTCCATGGACAGCCTCTTCATGTCTGTGTCCTTGAAGTCGAAGGAGAGGCTCTCACTGATGAGGTTGTAGCTTGGCAGGTCAGTGGGCAGTGCTGTGGTACTCGAGTTCATGGACTGCTGAAGAGAGAGGACAAGTTAATCACTCTGGGCCACACAAGTGTCACTACAGCCAATGTTCTGCAACGCCAACATAAAATCAGAGCACACTTGAGCACAGAGTCCCAAGCACCAAGATCAGCCTGGACACCCCCTTGCTCCATTCCCAATTTGCTCCTCAATTCAAAGCCATTGCTCCTCCAGGATTCTTTGTAGTCCTAAAAGAGGAGACAAAACACCACCTGCCTTCAAAATCTATTGACAAAACTTGGTAAAATCAAGGCTTTATCACTGCTGTGTCACTTTAAGCTGCCTCTTGGGAGTCATCTGTCTGCTATTTAACATTCAATCAGGTTTATAAAGTTCAAGCTGTGAGCAGGGACAATGTAAGGTCCCGTGTGACAGCAGAGTCCTGCACTCCACAGCTCCCCAAAGCCTGAGCAAAGACCAATGTGACCCCAAGGATGCCATTCCAGCAAGGTCCATGGAGATGCACCGACACATTTTTATCTCCTCAGTAATTTACAGCTCCAAAGGTTTAGAAACCACTTCTAGATTCAGTTGGAAATGGAGATAACACAGCAAATCACTTCTGGAACACCTGAGCAAGGATTTGGGACTTTCTTCCTCCTGCAAAATGCTTTGCTATCCCCCAGTGACACACACTGCCAGGCCCTCAGATTTTATCTTCTCCTAAAAAATGACCCTTCTTCCTCTCAGTCAAAAATTCTGTCACATCTCTAATAAATGGGCTCATTAGGAGGAGAGGAAAATCCTGCTGGAGTCATGGCTCTGCTCCTGCAGCACGCTGGATGAGGTGGCAAACAGGGCACATGTCAAGGGTGGCACAGCAGCATCAGATGAGGCTGAGTCACAACTACTGCCAGCCTGCTCAGCCCTGCTCTGGGGTATGAGAAACCCAGCCCAGCATCCCAAAGATCCCCCACCTCCCTCCTGGATGCTCCTTCTTGCTTTAAGGGATTCCTGTAAGGAAAACAACGTACCCAAACCAGGAATGGCACTGCTGAGTACCTGCTCTAACAAATGAGAGTTTGAGCTTCCATTGGCTCTTTCTTTCCCTCATTTCTCCTATTTGGGATACTCCAAGCACTGTTTTCAGTTAGCTCCTCTTCAGCAAGACCTGCAAGCACTGGGGTGACAGATTTACTCTGCACAATAACCTGCCTCTTCCCTCACCACCAGCCTGGAATTCACAAACAGCCAGGGCTCGTTCCCAGCTCGGACAAATCTGAGAGGAACAACATTTCATCGACCGGCGAAGCTGGAACACAAACACCTCGTACAAGCATAAACAAGGAGGTGCCTCAAACTGCACTTGGCCTGGCTGGAGCCTTCCAGGTGAGTTAAGACCCACATGACAAGGAAACCCAACTCCTTCTTCCCCCTTTGCTGCCAGCACGGAACAAAGCCACATTAATTCTGGAGCAGGCGCTGGAAGGGACAGCTCAGTACCTAAATTCCAGTCTCGAAGGAAAGGGGACAGGTCTGCCAAAGCACTTAACTGATTTAAATACTTGCATCCATTGACATTCAAGTCCCTTCCCTGTAAGGCACACAGGCGTTCCCAAAGCCCTTCCCACGTGAGGTTCTCCTGTCCCTGCAGCGCAGGGGAGCCAGGAGCATCCGAGACAGCCCACTGGCCTTCAAACAACCTTTAGCTTGTTTTTTTTCAGTACAAGCTTTGTTGGGTTTTGTTTTTAAAAACTCCCAACAGCAGCAGTAACAGTCGAGCAGGAATTTCAGTTGCTGCAGCCATTAAGGCCTGAGCCAATTCATCAGGGTTGCTACAGCCACTACTTTCCTTCTCTTCCCTCGGCACTGCTCTGCCATGGAGCAAGGGAAAAATTGGTGGAGAAGTCAGAGAGCAGCAGGAGTGAGGAAGAGTATGGAAAAACCAAAGACTGAGCAGGTTCAGGGCTCTCAAAGGCATGGGATTGATATATGGAGCAAAGCATTTAACAGAATCATGGAATGGTTTGGGTGTGAAGAGACCTTAAAGTTCATCCTGTTCCACCCCCTGCCATGGGCAGGGACACCTTCCACTGTCCCAGGCTGCTCCNAGGCAGGGGGGCAGAATTCCTGTTGCAGATTCCCTGCCATTTGCAACAATCCTGGGCAGCTCTTTCAGCAGGTGCTGTTATTTCTAATCCAGGGCCATGGGGTGATAAAAGGGACAGGGAGTTTTTTCCATATGTGTTCCCTGACCTGGAACAAACTGCAAAGCCCTGTTCCTGCATGACAGCAATTTCCTGCAGTTAACAGAGGCAAGCACCACGCCAGCAGCAGCCATCCCTTGGATCTCTCTGGAATACAGAGTGACACAGAGGATCCAGAGGGAGCACAGAGCAGGTCAGGAGGGTTCCCCTGCAGGGAAAGCTCCTCCTGGTGCTGCTACTGCCTTTATTTTGCTGCTCAGGAATTTGGGCAAGCCCAAACCAGACACTTACAGGTCCCACAGGATCAGAGAGGAGGTGATTGCCTTTATCTGGCACCTGAAGGGCACTGAGGGAGGCAAAGATTTGTGGCCAAGTCCATAAGGAATGAGTTGTTCTCCAAGCCCTGATGGCCTGAGACTCAGATCCACATCTCACTTCTCATGCATCACCTACCAGTGACATCATAAAAGCAGACGGGGCTTCAAGGACTAAAAAGACACTGAAGCAAGCTTTAAAGAACCAGGATTGGAGACTGGAAAGTCGAAAAATATATATATATTTAACTGTTAACTGTTTCTTTTGCCTTTTCTGCAGCACAGAGTTAGGTCAGGGATTGGACTCCATCTCTGAAGGGTGTTTTCCAACCTAAATGATTCTACATTCATCCACTCCCTCCTTCCTCTCTTGCTCTTGTGAAGTCCTGCTGAGTTCGCAGTGACAGGGGACAACACAGAAAAGTCTGGGACCATGGGAAAAAACTAGGCCAATGTTATACCCTCATTCAGGGAGAGAAAAGTTGGAATCCTGCACTGTTCATCAGAGCTGAGGAACTCAAGTCTCCCAGAAACAGCTTTCAAATCAGGGTCCCTCCATGTGCTGGCAATCCAGGGAAGTGTAACAGAGGATGGAAGAGCCCAGCAAGGTGTTTTCACCTGGATATGGACATGCTGGGCACACCAGCCTCCTCCTGACCCTGGAAAACAACAGCCACGGAGTCTCTGCAGCACAAGCCTCATCCCAGGGCAGGGAGAGGGGCAGGAGGAGCAGCAGCTGCATGAGGGGACCCTGCCACTGAAATGGGGAGGAAAAAAGCATTTTCCTTCCCAGCAGGCACTGGCAGCCATGTATGGAAGGCCAGGGCTCTTTAGGGAAGGCAGAGGACACAGCCCCATGTGTCTGGAAGCGGCAGCTCTGCCTCCAGGCAGATGCAGCTGGAGGGGTGGAGCTGAGCTCCATGCAATCCCACAACATTCCCCTAATGAGGCTCTAATTCCACGGGAACAGAGAGCAGAGCCATCCAGCTGCTCCCCTGTGCAGGGATTTCAGCACAAGGGCTTTGAGCTGGAGCTCTGCTGGTTTCACTAAGGATGGACATGGCAACACAAGGGAACATGGTGTGGAAGAGCTGCCCAAATCCATACTGGCTGGTGTAGCCATGCAGCACAGTTCCAGTGAGTGTCTCCCTGAGCACAAGTTAAAGCCAGAATTAAGGAGCTGGTGCATCCCAGAATTCTAGTGACTTGTACAAGAAGGAGCACTCCAAAGCTGGGCTTTATCCAGCACTCACTTGACTGAGTGTCCCAGAGCTGAGAGCACCTGATTATTTTCCATCACTGTTATTTTTAACAGCTTCCAAATATTCTTGCAGTGAACTCCAGAGAATCAGGATGAAAAGTTGCTCCATCTCAACCCCTCTCCAATCTGCTCCTATAAAGTTTCCAGACAAAGGGGGAAGGAGCCTGCAGGTACAAATTCAAACCTCAGTGCTGGCCTGTCCATAACTCCCACGTCAAGCCTATTCCTGATGCTCCTCCCCTTCCCCCAGGCCAGCAAGGAACAGGTGTGAGCTGCAGGGCTGGAGGCACCTGATGAGGTTTGCAGGCACAATTAGGGAAGCAGAGGAAAAGAACTGCCAGACAAGTCAGAGCAATGGTCATCTAGTCTGGCTTTTCAGTGCCCGGCAGGAACCAGGACCAGATGCTTCAGAGGAAGGTGTGAAATCCTCTTAATGGACAATTATGGAATAATCTCCCTTCAAGTAAGTTTTTTTCCAGCATGTAAAGGTCCAGTTTATGCCCAAAGAATGAATGCACAGGTTCTGAACAGTGTTTATCCCACCTAACAAGAATAAGGACATATTTAACCCTATTTTAAAGGTTATTGCTAAGCTGGTGCACTCCACACGTGCTGGCAAAGTGGCTCTGACACGGCTGCTAAATTGGTTTAAAATTTGCTGCTTTAATTTCACCAGCAGCTCCTTTGCTCTCGTAGCAAGAGGTGGGTGGAAAAAAAAAAAAGAGCATAGTGAAGTTCTGCTGGATGAGATGCAGGGATGAAAAGGGCAAGCACTGCTCAGGATTTCTGAGCAGCAAAGAGACAGCTCAGCCCCCTCCATGGTTGGGATGGAGAAGGAGGCTCCTCCAGGCTACACAGGAGGGCAGGGAACTGGGAATTACAACACAGATCTCTCTTACTGTGTAGGAAGACTTGCTGGTGATCTCCAAGAGCTTCTGCTTCGCTCTGCGCTCCGATTCGCGAGCCTCCTGCAGGTCCTGCTTGAGCTGATCAGCCTCCTTTGCCCTGCAAAGACCAACAGCAAACAGCAAATATTAGACTGGAGCCAGGAGGAACGAGAGGATGGAGAAGCAGGATCACAGTGTGGAATAGGCAAGAAGAGACAGAGAAGGGCTGAGCTCATCTGAGCAGAAGGGCTGACACCCAGCAGGTTCTCACACAGAGAGGAGTAATCAGCTGGAAGGAAACAAGGCTGATCTTTTACTTGCTCACTGCCACATCCACCGTGGGACCTGGGCTCTGGTATCAGGAGGATGGAAACACCAGTTTTAACAAGGAGCAAAGTCTCTGTTCAAGGCTAACCTGGAACAGAACTCATGGCTGGAAAGGAGAACTGAACAACTGAGAGATAAGTAAAGGAGTAAGGAGAGAATAGGGAATGTACATCTACCATCCAGAGGAAGAACAAGTGCTACTAACGTTGTTAAATACTTTGGGGGATGCAGAAGAGGGTTGCAGAAAGCACCCAAAAGCAGATCTAGCTTTTGGAGAGGGAAACCATCTGGGCCAAAGGGCCATTTGCTGTTGGACACACATGGGAAGCTGAGGGAGGATAACTCAGAGGGATAACTTGAAGGGGGTGGGAAGCAAAGCAAAAGCAGCTGCAAGGTTGTACCCTCTGACCTCCTCTCTGACTCCTCGGCCATTTTCAGTGCCAACATCTCTGCCTCCAGCACCTTCTGCTCCATCAGCCTCTTCTCCTCCTCAGTCCGGATGGCTGTGGCCTTGATGCGCTGCATCTCCTGCTCGGCCTCGGCCGCCTTCTGAGCCAGGAGCTTGGCCTCCTCCTCCGTGATCTGCGCCTTCTCCGCCAGCAAATCCGCTGTCTCCTCCGACCTCATCTGACAATTCCGGGACACGAAGCCATTAAGCACAGCCAGTGTCTCCCCAAATTTGCCCACAGCCCCCGGAGCAGGGCCCGGAGCTGCTCGCTCCGACACGCTCCATAGAATCCCTCCCTTCCGTGAAAGCCTGCAGCCGTCTGCCGCCAAGGCTGCGATGTGCCAGGCTCTGTCCCAAATCATCCTCTTTGTGCTCCTCCCAAGCAGCCCAGCAGGATGAAATAGCTCCATCCAGCCTGCTGCTCACTGGCCACTGGCAGCAGTTTGGGAGCAGTCTTAGGGCAGTCATAGAGCACTTCCAAAAACGCTTCTGCCGTGGAAAGAGTGAGGAGCAGCTGCAGTGCTCGGGAAACGGCCTCCCAGGGACCTACCAGAGCCTCATTCGCCATGGTTGCCTCCTCCTTCAGCTGCATCAGCCTCCTCTCCAGCTCATCCCTGGTCCTCTCAGCCTCTTCTCTCATTTGCTTCTCTCGTGCCAAGCACTGTCGTTCCATCTGGGAAAAAGGGATTGGGGAAAGCAAGGAGAAAAACACACATGAGGAAGGCTTTCCATGGATGAGAAAGAGTCACAGGTGAGGTGAGAGCACTGCTGCCTCCTCTCTGCTTAGTGACAATGGGAACATCCCTGGACTGGGGTGACCTAATCAAAGACCAGAATCATGGTATCACTTAGGTTGGAAAAGACCTCCAAGATCATCAAGTCCAACTGTTTCCCCAGCACAGCCAAGGCCACCCCTAATCCATGTCCCCAAGTGCTACATTCACATGTTCTTTTAACCCTCCCAGGGATGGTGATTCCACCACTTCCCTGAGCAGCCTGTTTGATGCCTCCTTGAAAAGTGCCAGTCCTGAGACAATTCCCATTCTCTGCTCAGGCTGTCACTCACAGCATGGCCACAGGAGCTGCCTGCAGCTGACAATGTCCCCAGACAGTGCCCTCCGAGACTGAGTCACAGGGCAGACCAGGACAAGTGGGTCTCAAGATCTCCAGCTTAACTCTCTGGAGTTTCTTACAGCAGGACTGGGCTTAAGGACAGTCTGAGGGCTTCTCCCAAACACCAAAGCACATGGCAGGAGGCTTAAGGACAAGGATAGCTGCCCCTTTTGATCAGATATCCAACCCAGCATCCTGGAACCTTCACTTCCATTTGTTCAGAGGGAGGTCACACAGAGTACAACCATCTCTGGCAATTCCTGGATAAAACAAACCCTCTCCACTTGCAGCGTACAGCAATGCTTCTCCAGGAGGAGAAGATCCAAGCCACCAGAACCTGCCAGCTCTCCCCAGAAGATGCTGGGAGGGTTTGTTGTGCCCAGGGACTGCCTCTTCACTAGCCAAGAGCCCAAGGGAGCCATTGGGCTAATTAACACACTGAGTTTAATGCCTCCAGTCCTACAGGGATGGGGCATTATAAATATCCACGCTGCAGCCAGGACAGGAGACCTGCTGGGTTTAATAAGGGAAGGAAGTGAGACAAGCCACATTTCTCTACTCCTTGGACACCAGCTGTGCTCTGAAAGCGGGACGCCCACTGTTCCAACCGTTCTGCTTCCTTCCATTAAAGGTTCCCCTCATTAATTATCATTATGATCTGCATCCCGCTCAGGACTCCCATTAACAAGAATTCCTGATCTAAAAGGACTATTTGAAACCAGTTAATGACTGTGGATGCTGGGGAGGGAGCAGGGCAGACAGCACAGTGGCTCACTCAGGACAGGGCAGCCAGCCCACACAGGAGCCTGACCTTTCCCATGGAGCCCAAGTGCTCTGGATTTGGGAGCTCATGTGAAGCCGTAAGCTGCTGCTCCCTCCCAGAACCCTCACCTCTTCCAGCAGCCCAAATAAGCACAGGGTCTTGGGTGTGGTATTATCCAAACACATCAAAACCTCACAGATCATAAAACTTAAAGATTCATGGAATTGTTCAGGTTGGAAAAGCCCTCTAAGCCCAAGCCCAACCATTACCCCAGCACCACTGTGTACTCCACAAAACCATATCCTTGAGTGCCACATCCACTTCGGAACTCTTCCAGGGATGGTGACTTCACCACTTCCCTGGACAGCCCATTCCAGTGCCTGACCACCCATCCCTGAGGCTGTCAGCACTTGGACACCACGCTGCTCCTTCCAAGGACCTTCTGCTCCACCAAGGACATGGCTCAGGGAACACAGTGGTGAAGGGTTGATGTTGGAGGCCTCAGAGTGTTTTTCCAACCTCAATGGTTCTATAGTGCCAACTCCTTACTGACCAGAGGAATCCCTGTGGGAAGTCCCTCTTCCCCAGTGGAGCTTGTAGTGACTCAAGCCCTCTCCTGCCACTCCACGAGCTACATGAAGGAGAACTGCCTCAGGAGGCACCTGGAGGACAAGTCACATCCCACCTCCAGCCCAGCTGAGCACCTCAGCACCACACAAGCACCTTGGGAGGTACACGAAGGACAGGACACATCCCATTTCCAGGCTGGCTGAGCACCTCAGCACCACACAAACACCAAGAGGTGCCTGAAGAACAAGTCATGTCCTACCTTCAGCCCAGCTGAGCACCTCAGCTCCACACAAAGATTGAGAGAGGTGCCTGAAGGACAAGACACATCCCATTTCCAGGCTGGCTGAGCACCTCAGCACCACACAAGCACTTCTATGGCCTCGCTCAAACCCAGTAACACCCAGACCCATGAGCACAAGCCCCTGCTGGGCGCAGCGACTGCTCTGGCTTCTCTGCTCCTCTCTAGCGGCTTCCCTGCCAAAGGGCCATTTATATTCCAAGCACCAGTGCTCAGATTAGCTGTGTGGGTTTCAGTGAGTAGAAAAGGTCTACGAGCAGAAAACAATGATTCATACAATTCAATTTGCTGATCTCTGCTCGTGGGCTCCACGCCGCTGCCTCCGCCGCGCCGTGCCGGCCGCCCGGGCTGACCCGCGGCACGGAGAGAGGCTGGCATGGCATTAGCATTCCAGGCTGCACAGCCCGGAATGCCGGCGTGCATTCCATCACCCTGCAATTAGAAATGAGCCAAAGAGCTACAGCAGAGCACAGCTCCCCCTCACAGCCCCTGATTTATCAACTGTCCCAACACATGGCCTGCCATGCACTTGTAGACATCCAGGGTAGCTCTTCCCTTCTGTTTCTCTCAGTTTTGTTCCCAAATTGGGGGCTGGACTCAGGCTGCCACCAACCTGCAGAGCCAAGCTGAGATGACTGGAGAGCTGGGAGCAGGCTACTAAAAAATGTTCAGCTGGACCTTCCCTCAAAGCTGCTTTGAAGTCATTCCAGAGACCTGTCCTTCCCAAGCCCGTCTGCATTTCTGATTTTGGCTCACTGGTTATGGGACATGTGGCTCACCTGCTTCCTGGCCTTCTCCTCCCTGGCCTGTGCTTTCATCTGCTGCACCTCCAACGAGTCTGCCTTCCTCCTCCTCATGAAGAGGTCGTGGTTCCCAATGCACAGCTGAAGAATCTGTTGCAGTCAGGGGTGAAGAGCAAAGAGAAACAGCTGTATGTGTGATGGCAATGAGGTGGTTTGTATTCTTGACACACAAAACCACTAGAATTGCTTTGATTTGGTGCTTGTTAGTGCTTCCACCCACTGAGCTCCAACCCTGTGAGCTCTCACAGCTGTAGGAGGGGCAGGGAGCCAGGTCCCACACCAAACATCAGATCCTGGGTAGAGCAGCTCTTTGCAGACACCAATTTTCTGTGCCTCCAGCACAGCACGGGTGTTGTTTCACACCCACTCTAAAAAGGCAAGAGGCCAAATAATGAAATAAAAATTTCTACAGCTCTGCCTGGTTCCCTGGTTCTCACTGCCCCCTTTCTTTAGGCTCAAGATGAACTTGCACCTTCTCCCCAGTGTATGTTTAAGGCACTGAGATTAAAAAATAAATTAAAAAAAAAAGGAAAACCACTTTCCATTTGGACAAACAGAAGGCTTATCAAAAACTTGCCTGGGCATCTTCAGATGCCTTTGCTGAAGGGATTTGAGCCCCAGCGTGGTTCTCTCTCTGGTAAGGACCAGGGAGGTGGCAGTGCTAGAGGAGGGTTAGCACAAGGTGGGCACACAGAGGAGTGAAAAGATTTTTTTAGCAATAAAAGCAGGGTTCTAAATTTGGATTCTTTTCTAAAGGACTGATTTACATGCCCTTCTTCCATTTCATAAAAGCACAAGAACCATGGAATGGCTGGAGTTGGAAGAGACCTTTAAGATCATCCAGTGCCACCCGCTGCCATGGGCAGGGACACCTTCCACTATCCCACGTTGCTCCAAGCCCTGTCCAGCCTGGCCTGGAACACTTCCAGGGGTGGGGCAGCCACAACCCAAGTCACAAATGACTTCTCTGAAGATTTCAGCACTATGAACCTGATGATGCAGAGAATGAGGAAGCCCCATGTCCTATGGAATACGAAGCACAGCCAACAACCAGGACAGCAAAGGCACCTGTGTGACCTAACAAAGGATCCAAATCCAGACCATCAGCTAAAGCTGGTCTCCAACATGGACAGCTCAATGCAGCCCATCCTTGTCCAAGGAGAGTGTCCTCAGAGGGGGAAAAGCCAGGGCTGTGGTAAAGGTGCCTCCCAAAACAGGGAAAGCTACGACACAAGGCAGAATGGGAAAGATCCACATGGGAAGAAAGAGGAACTGAGCAAAGCTGGGAGTTGTATTTACTAAGTGCTTCCACTATTTAGGTCAGCTGAAAGCCAAGAGCTCCAAAAGGGAGCACAAAAACAGGGGAGGGGGAGAGGTTCTGTGGAGCAGCTTATCTTGAGTCTCCCCCTTCCCTCCTTCAGCGAGCAGTAACTGCTACACCCCATCACAACCACACAGCAGCAGCTCCCTCTCAAAGGAAAAGCCCCAAAAGCTCATTGTCTCACACTCTCTGCAGAACCCACTGCTGCAGGCAGTAAAAAAAGACTGTCTGTGCACTTACCAGCTTATTCACACGCAGCTTTGATGAATTGAATTTAAAAACATCAATCTTTTTGTCCAATGGCTTAATCGTAAACTGAAAAGAAAAAAATAAAGAGGGAGAGAGTTATCAGGGAGTGGTGCATTTAATAAAAAGGCAGCTATAAAATTCTTCCTGAAAGCTCTGGCTCAGAGCAGGTCAGCAGGGTCAGACACACGGCTCAGAGCCGTCCCCGTGGCTCTGAGCCAAGCAAGAGGACTCGCATCAAAAGCAGCCAAGGAGACAACTGTTCCTCCTGTCAGGAAAACATGGGGGCCACAGGAGCTGGTGTCCACTGCAGAGAACCCTGCAGGGGTGGGGGTTCAGCTCAGCACCTCCCCAGGCAAGGTGCTGCTCTCCTGGGAGCTGCAGGGAACACAGAAACCACAGCAGGAACTCAGGATGCTTCCAAAGGGAGGAAGAACCAGCTCAGCTGCCTGATGGGAACCACAGAACCATTAAGGCTGGAAAAGCCCTCCAAGATCCTGAAATTCAAGTGTCAACTCAACAGCATCATATTCACCCTCAAACATGTCCCCAGGTGCCACATCCACAAGTGTTCTGAACACTTCACTTGGCAGTCTGGGCCAGGGTTTGACAGCCTTTTAATGAAGAAATTTTCCCTAATATCCAACTTAAACCTTCCCTGGCACAACTTGAGGCTGTTTCATCTCATCCTGTCACTTGTTACCTGGGAGAAGAGCCCAACTCCCAGCTGGCTGCACTCTCCTGCCAGGGAGTTAAAAGGGCAGGAGAGCTGCATCAGGAACACAGCAAGGAGCTGCTGCCCTTCCCACTGACACCTCCACTCACAAGAGCTCCCCAGGAGAATTTTCCATGCATTTTCCTCTCCAGAACTCAGCCATGTCCTAAGATTTCCCCACAATTCAAACTGTTATTCCCTGGCTCTAAGTTGTATTTACAGTCCATGTGCCAACCAACCAGCTCTAACCATGGCCTGGCTTCACCCCCTCCAAAGCTCTCCCACAGAGGCTCTCTTGAGAGGCCAGTGGTGGCACAAATCCCTCAAGGGCTTTGGTAATGCAGCCCTTGGATGGAGAGAAGCCTCTGCACTATCAGAAGGGTACTTGAAGAGATGGAGTGCTCTGCAAGATGGCATTTTTTAGGAGACATGCACATATTCCATCACTCCCCCACACACTACAGAAATAACGGGCTGAGGAGCTGGAGCAGACAGAGTGTGTCCATTAGAGTGGGAGATCTGTCAATACACGGCCCTGCTGCACAGGGCCCTGCCCTGGCACTGCCTCACTCTGGCACTTTAAAAGCCAATCTTTTAAGACTTTCACAAAAGCAGAATTGCATGAACATCCCTGGATTCAGGCTCCAGCAGGGCCCCCAGCAGTCACTGAGAGCAGCAGCAGGAATGTGCTGGGAGAGGAGTTTCAGCTCCGTGTGAACAGTCAACCTTTGTTAGGAGGGATAACCCCCAGTGTGGTGTCAGCAGAGCTGCTGCTCCCAGCTATTGGCCCTGTCTGCATCAGGTCAGGCCTGCTCGTGGGCACCTGATTGTTACACAGATGACTGAGCTGATGGAAGGGATCCATCCTTCCCCTGGAGAGAGTTCTGCTACAGCCCTGTGGCAAGGCCTGCTTAGGCAGGGGTCAGTCCCTGGATTCTGGGGAGTTCCCACTGCACTGTGACAGGCAGGGAAGCTTTGGAAGTCACTCAGTGCTGGGCTTTTTGCAGAGTTGTGAAGCTCTTTAAGGAGTAAAGCAAGTGGAGACAATTCCAGCACAGATTTACTGCTTATAAAACTTCACAGGACATGCAATAAACGCAGCTGATGAGAAACCTTTAGCTGCTCCCCTGATCAATATCACGTTTAGATTAGAAAACCATTTTTAATTAAGAAGTTAATTCTCTTCCTCACCATGAAGGCAGTTGGTTTCTTTGAGCAGCTCTCTCAGACTTAAAATGGAGCTGCTCAGTCCCCCCTCCTCAGCCAATTGCACTTCTGTTCTCAATTAGGTTTGGGGGCCAACAATCCCAAAGACCCATATTTAGACTCTGGAATTAATAAATAACTATCCAACAGTGGGCTTAAATTGCTCAACTTCCTAAAAAGATTCCAGCTGCTATGCCAAGCCCAGCAGCCTGAAACCCAAGATGATGTAATGAGATGGCAAGAGCTCTTCTCCCCAGGAATACATCTCCCTGTATTCCACAATACAGAATATATCCACAGTAATAAATATTGTAATATATGCAGTAAAGAAGAGATTTTAACTTCTGAACTCTGGTATTTGGGCTAAGAACATCAACAGCAATTTTGGGTTTTTGAGAAGATTATTACATAGAAGGTTTGAAACCAAAGAGGAGAACCAGCTCCCCAGTGACCCCTTGCACGCCCACTCCTGCACAGTTTCAGGAAGGCTTGGATTAATGTTTCAACTGGAGGAGTTGAGCTGCCCTTAGCTAAGCTGGTGAGAGCAAGCACAGCAGACAGAGAAGCCAAGAGAAATAATTTTAAATCCCAGTTGTGTTCTTACTGTTCTCAGGGAGGAGTTGGGACACATCCATACCTCTTTATCACTGTAGGAGATATTCCGGATCTCATTCCACGGGAAGGAGATTTTAGGGGTCAACCTGTTGTCTGGGTCATAAATGTGAAGACCCAAGGCATCAACTCCAAGGAGCAGCTCTGTGCCCTTTTTATTCTGCAGGAGGAAAGGAAAGAGCAGAAATCACTGGGAGGGTCAGACATGAACCACTGTTCCCCCCTCAGCCAGCCCCGAGCAGTGACCCAGCACTGGGTACCAGGAGCTGCTGCCTCCCCTCAGCACAGGTGGGGTCCCCAAATGCCACCTCCCAGCTCTCTTGGGTCTCCAGGACATGCAGATTACCCTGGCAGGAAAACAGGACACCCCAGCCCACCCGACTCACCCTGATGGCGAAGTAGTTCACGCCGTACATTTCCAGGTCCTGGGCTATCTTCAGATACTCCATTTCAGCTTCATCTCTGTCAGGCAGGAACAGCGTTTGGGAGGATCAGAGAGGGACATGGCTGCTCCTGCTGATCCTAAGCACTCACCAGGCTTTAAAGCTTGGACTGTCTCTATCACACAGGTCAATCCTGTCTTTGCTGGCAGGATCAATAAAGTCCAAGAGCAAATCTCACTCTGCAGCTGCCAGCATCTGAGTGGCTGCTGAGATGCAGCACTCCAGGCCTGGCTTTGTTCACCTCCCAATCCCTTCAGCATAAATAGGAAATCCCTGGCTGGGATGCCACTGTTTCAGATCCATGGCTTTAGGTTTATCCTCCAAAAGGAGCATTTTGCCACCTGAGGCAGCCATATAGTTTGAATCCCTATTTCTTCTCCCAGACCCCTGATGCAGGTGAGTCTTTACTTTGCATCATTCCTAAGTTCTCTTGAAGGCCCCGACAGTCACCAGGGGATAACAAGGCACAAGCAGAGCCATCGACAAAAGCTTTGAACTCTTCCCGAGGCTGCTGCAGAGATGTGCTGAGATTAACCTGCTGGCAGAGCTCATCCAGCACCTGCCCAAGCTTCCCAAAGCCTGGTGACTCTCCAGGGGAGGGGACTGGCCCTGACCCAGCCCAGCAGCACAAGCTCACCTCGCTCTGCCCCGGTGCTCTGCGTACCAGGCTGTTATCCTTTCCTCCCACATCTCTGGAGTCATCTGGTACAGGTTTATTACCTGGGATAGGTGGGAGACAGAGACCAGGTCACAGTGCTGCTCCTGGCTCAGCAAGAAAGCCAGAAACACCAAGACAGGTCCAGCAGCACGTCCAGCCTCAGGACAGCTTGGACACCGACTCCCCAACACTGCTGAGCTCCTTACCCGCTTGGGAAGCAATTCCTCCTGTGCCAGGAAGCCTCTCTTGTGGACGTTGGGATCGTAGTCACCGTACTGGGGAGAAGCACAGACACCAGGCATACCCCACGTTAACAACAAGGGCAAGTCGAACTCTTCACCCCCTCACACCCAGCCCTGAGAGACAGCAAACACGGCCTGCTCACCCCTTCACCCCATGAGCACAGAACCTGCTGCTCTCTAAGGTGAATAACCTGAGTTTCTTTGTCATTTCATTGCTAATAGAGACAAAGAGCTTCCTTCTACTCATGCAGCAGAGCTGGGAGCAGAACAAAACTTTCCACCATCACAGAATCATTAAGGTTGGAAAAGGTCTCCAAGATCAAGTCCAGGGACTGAACACCCCTAAGGTCCCCAAGAGCCACATCTGCTCATTTTTTGAACACTTCCAGGGATGGTGACTCCACCACTTTCCACAACTTCAGCTGATGACCTTCACCAGTTGATGTCCTCCATCAGTCCAGCTGGACTAGATGATGGTTGTCTATTCTATTCTATTCTATTCTATTCTATTCTATTCTATTCTATTCTATTCTATTCTATTCTATTCTATTCTATTCTCTCATTATAATGCCCTAATTAACATTTCCCCCAGTGCACGGTAAGACTATAGCTGAGAGGTCCTTGCAGTTCCACAGGTAACGGAACAAGGAAATAAGACATGGAGAAAGACCTGTCCCCAAAAACTGATGGATAGCAGTGATCCAGGTTAGGCAGATGGCAGTTCCTCTGTCGCTGCTCATCACCCTAATGAACAAATACCAAAAAAATTAGAGGAGTTTGACAGATTCCTCTCAGGCAGGTGGTGGCTCTTCTGTCAGTGGGTCTGTTGCTCAACTGGGTCATGGAATCCAATTCAGATTTGTTAAGCACATCCACTAATTACTGGTATTTGTTTAGATTTACATCTCTTTGAGCAGCATATAAAGTGACTGAGAAAGAAAACTGCTTATTAACAGATTGAAGAGCCGCGTGTCCCTGCGGTGCATGTGAAAATGAATTTACCTCCTGCACGGCCTCAGAGGGCAGGAAAACGCTGGAAAACGGCTCCTCCAACAACCCAGCAAATTCAGGGGGAGAAGAACAAAGCATGTGAGGCACGTACACAGAGTGCTGTGACTTCCACACTTCCTTCACCTGGCAACCAGGATTTCTGCAGTGATAGAGGTGACAGTGCCCGACTGCACGAGACACAGCATTGCTTGCTCAAGCCACTCATTTTGCAAGAGGGGCAGCCCTTCCCTCCCTGCTCCTCTGAGCAACCTTCGCTCAGGAAGTGCAAAATGGTGACAATTTTTAAACACAAGACCAAGAGGCACCTGGTGGTCATACAACAAGTCAGGAGGCTTTTCCTCTCAGCCTCCTTTTTGTGCCAGGACCTTCACACCGTGCACCAAAACCAGAGCTCAGCATCAGAAGTCTACACACATCCCACCTCTGCGCTTGGGAGACAACACGTGGGGATTAAAGACACAAATATTGATTTGGAGCCAATGCAGATGCAAAGGGAGCATGTAACAACAACCAACACTGACTCAGACTTCAATTAATAGCACAAAACCAGCCCGGATTTCATCCAAGAACGGTGACAACTCTCTGCCTTCCAAGGTCTTGGAGCTCCCCAGGATGCAGCACTTTGCAGGTACACGGCCCCTGAGCCCCCCTCGAAAGGAAGTAGCACTAAAAACATGGCACTGATGAAGGAAGCAACTCCAACAACTTTGGACAGGCAGCAAGTGAATCATTTTTAGGTGATGAAAATAATAGCAAATAGGATTAACACGATTATTTTCTGTTGTGATCTTCTGCGGAAGTCCAAGACTAAGTATGGATTATGTGACTTTTCATGTGCTAAAAAATACTGCCGTGTCCCAGAGGAATGTTTGCACTGAGAGGGGAGTCTGGATGAGAGCATTAATTATTCACTAGTCAAAAATCAACAAATGGCTTAAGTATTGCAGAATTTGTTGGCTCAAATGATTTTGCAAATGTACTTTCTAAAGGCCTTTTCAATTAAATCATTACTTTCAAACTGTCAGAGAATTTCAGCTCTTGTTAATTGAACTGTATGATTAATATTCATGATTGGACATGGAATTGCCTTTACCACATTCATACGCCTGGCTTAGACTGTTGGATAAACACAGGCACACTCAGCTACAAATTAACACCAAGTATTGCTTGTTTGGGGGAAAAACAATAATAATTAAAGAGCTGTTTGCTGTGCTGCAAGATCTGAAGTGCTGAGAGAGTTGCAGCACAGCAGCGACCTGCATTTAAGGGGCAAAAAATAGAAGAACCTCCTGGATGTTCCCATTTTTTTTCAGTTGATCCCACGTCTTTCCCAGCTATTTAAAACCTGAACCACCTCCAACCTCTGAAAGCCACGTGGGTGGTTTGAACAGGGCTGGAGGGGAAAGCACATAGTAATTCCCCAAATGAACACAATGAGAGACAAATAAATAAGCTGTTATTTTTACGACCCCCCTGTTTCCTTTGCTGTCTCAGGTTGGTGTGGATGGACCAGCAGCAAGCACCTGGCTGTCAATAAGTGGCTGCTGGATGCACACACACTGCTGTGTCAGGCTATTATGCCCCTAATCATGCAAATCAGCACGTTATTAGTGAAATTACTGCACTCTCTGCCTGCTTTCTTGTCCAGGAAGGACATCATTATCCTACTCAACTGGAAGGAGATGACCTGCAACATCCTTCTTCCCAGTTCCCTATCAAAGATGGGCTTTCAGCTTTCACCTTTGCTGGGAGTGAAAGCAGAAGGGGAAACCCAGGCTGGAGGGGCAGCAAGGAAAGGGATGTCTGAAGAAAACCCTTTAGTGAAAAGCAGAAAAGTCACCCCTGCTCCTCCTTCTCCTGATCTCAGCACAGTCAGAACTGCTCTGACTCCATGTGAGCTCCTCCCAATGCCCCAGGACATTCAAAGTGCCAAGGGGACAAAGGGGAGGGCACAACCAACCTGTACCAAGTCACAGCCTGTACTCAAGGAGCTGTCCTGGCCATGAGGTGACAGAGCTCAATATTTACCTAACGTTTATTCATTTTGGCAGCCAGAAAAGTCATTCCCTACGTATCCTCAGCTCAGGTCAATGGAAAGAAAGCCAAGGAAGTGTTTACTCATGCACTCTAATAAGAGTGATGAATGTTTCACACAAACAGAAACACTTCTAAAAGCAACTTTTCTTTGCCCAGATGATGAGTCTCTTGAACAAAACATGGCTTCATCAATACTCTGATTATGAGGAGAAAACACCAATTTCTTGTAAATGCAAGAACAGGGCATCCAGGGCTCTACTCAGAGTGTGGACTGAAGGCTTATGAGAAAATTACATGGCCAAAGGAAAAAACCAACCTGGATCAGGCCCTCTCTTCTGGCAACAGGGCCAAAGCCCCTCTCCTGCACTGCCACCAAAGATGGTCCCACAGAGCTCCTCCTCCTAAACCTCTCCACAGCCATGCTCCTCAAGGACAGCTGGACTTGCCAGAACCAGGGCATGACCACCTGTCTGCAGTCCTGTGAGCCAAACCCTCCCAAAATGCCACCCAGAGTCAGAACCAACAGAAGATGCAGAGACAATGTGGCTGGGCTATGCTCAGACTGCAGCTGCTCCTCTCCCTCCCAAAACAGGATCTTTGCACACACAAACTGGAGCTGAGCTCCAGGAGCTGTTAACTGAGCACAGCACATGTTGTGCATACACAGGCAGAAATTATGTCCCTGACTGCAAGAATGTCCCTGCCACTGAACCCTGGGCTGCTCCCTCCACCCCAGGAGTCTCTGCCCTGGGCAAGCTGTCCAAGGCTGCACAGCCCAAACTGGAAAACAGTGTCCCCTGGAATAAATCCTCAGCAAAACACACCCACTCTGGGCCCAGAGCAGAATGCAGCAGAGAAACAAGGGGAACTCAATGAACACTGACTTTTCCCTCTGTCTGGTGAGGCCAAACACCCAAGATCAAACCCAAGATAAAGGGAGAAGCCAGGAAAAGCCATTTCACAGTGCAATAAAATTGATGTGGCAGCTCTAGCACTGAAATAAAGTCATTATCAAGGTAAGTATTCTGGGGGAGCAGTGGAGCTGGGAGTCCCGTGGCTGCCTTGCCTCTGGCTACACTGGCAAAAGCAGGGAGGAGATCCAAAAGACCTCAGGCTCAGGGAATTCACCTGCTCCAGCAGTAAACCACACTCAAGCAGGCTCTGCAGCTCATGAGCTGAGCATTTGCCAGAGTCCTGGAAAGAGAAAGTAAAACCCCATCCAAAGTCTGGAGGTAGCCAGGAACCAGCCATGTGGAGAAGGCAGCAGTGCTGGTGTAGCCCCCTCACTTCCCAAGCTTTCACAGCTTTCCCTGCCTTCCCTTTCCCCAGGAAGTGGCTCCAGCACAAAGCACCTGGATCAACACCACCCCAGCAGGCCCTTGGAGCACCCCTTGCTGCCTACCTTGGCTTGCACAGCGTAAGAGGCCAGCAGGACAGAGGCTTCAGGAGGACAGAAGATCTTCTCATCCAAAATTTGCTTCTTCACCTGCACACAGAGCAGCAAAGGACAGATAACACACGTTTAGTGGAGCACAGCAGAGCATGACTGTCACAGCAGATGGCTGCAGTTTGTTTTAACTTCAGCTGTCAACCACACAGAGTTAACAATTTTCCTAACACTAATCACAGCCCAGACCCAGGAAATCTCTGGCGGCTCGGAAGGGCTCAGGCTTTCACAGACCACCTTTCTCAGACAGGTTGGTGAGAAGAGCTAAATTTATATGTGGAAAATGACAGCACCTTTATCCTGTTGCTAAAGGCAAGGGGTGGGGGGGAAACCTTGCATGTAAACACAGCGATAAAACCTCTTCAGGCACGAGCTATGGATTGATAGGACATTCAGCCACGCTGCTAAATAAAAGAGCAGCTTGCAGCCGAGTCTCTGAGCACTGCAAGCTTTGCTCTGGGACATTCAGGCCTCATTGTGAGTCAGTGCTCACCTGTGCTGGAGGCCAAGTCCTTGGATCCCAGCACGGAGAGCTGCGAGTCACCTGGGTGGCAGAGCTCTCAGCAGCAGGCAGAGCCCTGCGTGCGCTCCCGGGAGAGCCAACGTGCAGCTCCCCGAGGCCACAGCTTTACTTCCCTGCCTTCTGTGCATTCAAAAATTAAACTTGTCATGTTCGATATTTTTTGGGTTGGCACACTTCATTTTCCTGATTAAAGATAGAGGGAAAAAAAAAATTAAAAAGCCTACGATTTCCTGGGAGGCTTAAATGGATTGTTGGAGATGCAGGAACATCAATTTGAATTTATAACGTGCTTTGAGTCCTCAAAGTTGGGTACAACATAATCACAGCAGATATTCTGCTGCATCAAGATAAAAAACAGGAGAGTTTACAAGCTTAGATGTGCTCCTGTTTCCCAAATGCATTCAGGAGCCCAGGTTCCTCTCAGCACAGAAATCCCAGCAGCAAAGTCATGGTCTGCATTTAGAAAATGCAGCTTGAATGGCTTTTCCTCTCTGATTTTCCTTCTCAAGGATGCCAACAGCATTTTTCCCCACCGTGGATAAAGCTCCTGGCAAATGAGGCATTCAGAAATAACCCTACAGAGACACCAGTGCACGAGACTGAGTTTGGAAATTAACAGGAATACTTTGCATTTAGAACGCTTTTGGCTCTGGAGAAAAAAGATGGACTTTGGAAGAGTGAGGAGTGTCAAGAGGCTGCTGAGCTCACTTGGAAAGGGCAGGACACCCTGCAGGCTACAGAGGTATTCCCAAATCCAGGCTGGCCTGACTTTGGTGTAAAAAACATAAGAATGAGTGACTTTAAAAAAATTTTTGTAATTTATCTTCAAATTAGCAGGTAGAGAGCAGCTGAAACATCCAGTGAATACCCAGGAGTCTGTTCCCTGTAACCATGCTTGACACAACTCTTCTGAGGAAAAATGTGTCAGAAAATGGATTTTGTGGCAGAAAATTGATCATGTCTCTGAAAGAGAGCTGTCATAGCAGCTCCTTGTTACCAGCCATGCAGCATTGCCACATCATCAGCTGAACTGATTTCTCAGGACACAAAGTTTTGTAGAATAATTTAAATAAAAAAACCCAACCAAGACGTGTTCACCACAGTCTCCAAATGCTTAACTGCAGGGCAGGAGTTCTGGGGCAGGTGAGACTGTGAGGTTTCCCCTTCTCTGTTTCTCCATCAGAGAGCTGAGCTGCTGGGATGTTTTTCTGCTCCAGGTACCTGAAGGCTGTTTAGTGAGGAGGGGAACTTTGCTGTGCAGCCTGGGAAGAGGCTGGCTGCACTCTGCTCTCCAGGATCAAACTCCCCTGCTCCACATGATGATGCCCTCATGTCCAAAGGCACCTGCCACCCCTCAGCACAGCTCATCCCACACCCTGCAGAGGGACATGAGCCCTTGGCTGACAGATCCATGTTCCTGAGCCACCACCCATGGATATTATGGATCACCTCATCATTCTCAACTGCCAGTTCAGAGGTCTGCCAGTCTGGGCAAGCTGCTTCCTCCACAAAAACCATCCTTCACCTATTTTAGAAGTTTTTGTTGCTAAAGACAAGTCCCTTTGGAGAGGTGTGAACGTAAGGATGTGGAGCACACTCTGCTGACCAACTCTCCGACCCTGGGACCTTCTGCTCATCCTGGCTCCCTCTCCCTCAGGTTGGATAGCAGTGCATTGACTCCTACCTGCAGGAAGAACAGGTGCTGGGTGATTTCCTGGACCAATTCCTCCTCTGCATTCTCAGGATAAAATTTGGCCAGGAAGTGAAAAGTTTTGGGCTCCTCTGTGGGAACATCATGATCCAGGACCTGAGGGATACAAAAGCCATTTGGTTTCTTCAAGGCAAGACCCAGCTCCCTTCTGTTCAGATGAGCACATATTCTGTCAGACACTTTTAGACATCTAGAACAGACCTAAATAGTTCAAACATGGTAGTTAAAAAAAGAAAACAAACATTTCTGACACTCCTAATGATGCAAGGGAACAAAAAAAGGCAGAAACAAACAGCATGAGAAATGAGACAGTGAAGGTTGATCCTGATCTGCCACGTGCTCGTTGCCTCTCCTGATACTTGCAGAGAGATGTTGGATCCTGCTGCGCCACCACCAGATTATCTCCTTGATTTCCTGCACTGAGTTTATTTCAGTGGTGTTCTTACCACCTTGCTCTGGTACTGCCCAGTTAAATGTTGGTTTAAAACCTAAGCCTGAGAGGTGAGACACCCAGGCCTCCCTCGGTGTCCATGACCATCTGGCTGTAGTGTCACATCCTTTGGATGTGAACAAGCCACCTCCAAAACCCTCTCCTCACAGATTTGGGAAGCATTTCTTCCTTTAGCCCCATCTCCTTTTCACTCTGGTTTTCCTCCTCCCAAGCTCTCTGTTATTTCTCAACAACAAAACAAGAGGCAACTCCACTTTTCTGCTGATGGTTTTGTGTTCAGGGGCACAAAAGAGAGAGTTTTAGGTTTTATTTGCTTTGCAGTCACCCCGAAGTGCAGCACCCCAGCATGGCTGTGTCCCAAAACATCTCCAGGGATTCAGTGTGCACAGATGCTGGGATGGGGCATCCCTGCCAGCTTTTCCCAGTCTGACACCCCCAGATACCACAGAGATGGGATTTAAGTGCATCTGCCCCAGTTCACCCACCACACAACCTCGGGCATTCAAAGAAAGACAAAAGGACATTCTCCTTTGTCATCCCACACAACCTCTCAAGGGAAATATCCCTGTCCATGGCAAGGGCTTGGAACAAGATAAGCTCCAACCTAAACCACTCTGGGATTTTGTGAACTTTGGTTCCAACCTTCTTGTCCATTTTGAGCCAAGCCACCGTGTCCTTGATCGTGTACTGCAGCCCAAAGAACCAGGTTTCCCGCAGTCCCAGTGTCCTGCACACCAGATCAAACAGGTCCTTCCCTTTCCACTTCACCTGCCAGAGAGCAAACAGGAAACAGAGTTATAAAGATAGATTTCAGAACTTCTCTCTGTTCAACGAAATGTACTGTTTTCACCTCTCAAGGTCAACTTTAAACCCCCTCCAAATGCATCTGGTACAGACATGAAAACACCCTAACGAGGCACACGTTATCTCCTTCCATCTGATCTCATCTGCAGAACACCAGCTCCTCCCTCAGTAGGAGACTGAAATGTGATTTCCCCGTTTTCCAAAAAATGACACCGTAAAGCCCCTCTTTCTTGCCCTGGGAAACTAAGGGTTCATTTAGGCTCTTGTTGAGCTCAGGTTTAGGCTCCTGACATGTTTAGGTTCCTGCCTGTTGCCAGCAGGGAGTAAAAATCCCTTTGAACTGCCCCTTGGTGGCTTTAATGTGTCTCCCTGCAGGCCCAAGAAGCCCTGCACAAGCACCACCATGAGCACCAGGGGTTCAGAGAGAGGAGCAACAAAACCAGCAGTGACACAATCCCTGTGCGGAGCACGTGCATCCAGAGCCACCGACCCTGCACGGATAGAAGGGAAAAAAGAGCTCCAAAATCCCCATCGTTACCACTGAAGTCAGCAGTTCTCTGGGAGCACATTTTGATAAAGTTAAACTGCATTTTCTGCTGAAAATGTTGGTGACAGAAGCAGCCAAGGAGCAGAGAAAATTGGTTGCTCAAGGACCATGTCCTTGGAGCAATCCTGCAGCTGCATCCATGATGCTACTGAAGTTTGCTCATAAAATCGGGAGGTATTGGGAGGCAGAGAGGTGAAGAGGGACATAAACCACGTGAATCTAATATGCCAAAGCCACTTTGGTCTTCCATCTGCACGCTGAAAACAATTGCTGGACCGAAACATATGGCCATTACTCCAAAGCCCTTGGGCAAACAGATCTTGCGCACTCTCTTGTCACTACAACTCAATCCTGGTGCCACCTGGACACATCAATATTAATGCTGGGGCTGCTCCCGCTGTCACCCACTGCCGCCTTGTGGGCACAGCCAGGCCCAGCTCAGCCAAGCTCTGCCTTTCAGTGATGACTCCGTCACCGCTCTCCCCCTTCCCGGAGAGCACAGACACACACGCTGACAGTCCCGGAATAGGACAAAGCCGCCGCCACCCTCCCCAAAAACACCACCCCCGCACTGCTCGCCGCGATTCGGATCGGGCGCTGTCAACACCTCAGGGTCAAAACGCCAGGAGCAGCAAGTTAGGCAGTGCTGTAATTATAACCCCCCTAATTTCACACATTTCACTATCCTCCAGCCCCCGGGATGGGCTCCAGCTCGACACAGGATGGCTCAGACTGCAGAAGATCTTTCCCTGACTATGATTTTAAGTGGGAGGTTAATTCGAGGGCTCAGACAAAACAGAGTGAGGCCCATTAAAAGAGCTATTTGGTACCACTTTTGCAGGCACATAAAAGCAGGCTGCCAGCAAAAGGCTATTTCTGCACTAAACTGCTTTGTATAAAGCATTATGGGCTGTTTTTCCTTCTCTAAGACCGTATTTCAGTCTCAGCACAGCAGTGCCTGCACCAAACCTTCCCAGGACAGGCTCCTGCGTGCTGCTGACAGCAGCACCAGGACATGGCTCCACATCCCATGGGATCAGTGCGTTAAACCTGGAATTTCCACTGGCTGTGACTCCTCACTGAACCACCACACGTACCCAAACTGTGCCCAAGAGCTGGCAGGACCCAAAGGTTTCCTCTCAAAACACAAACCACCAGTTTGTTTTGAAGAGCAGCACTGCGGATTAAAGCAGGAGCTTTGTGCAGCTTTAACTTGGTGATGGGAATTTGGAATGGTTTGGGTGGGAAGGGACCTTAAAGACCACTCAGTGCCACCCCCTGCCATGGGCAGGGACACCTTCCACTGTCCCAGGCTGCTCCAAGTGCTGTCCAGCCTCGCCTTGGACACTGCCAGAGATCCAGGGGCAGCGACAGCTTCTCTGGGCAACCTAGACCAGGGTCTCACAGCTGGATTTCTTCCTGACACCTAACCTAAATCTCTCCCCTTTTAGTTTAAAACCATTCCCCCTTCCCCTATCACTATCTGCCTGCATTAAAAACTCTCTATCCTTTTTTTACAAGCCCCTCTTTAAGGGACTGTATTTTAAGTGAGGCTTCTGCCGCGGCATTTTACACCAGTGCTTTGTCACCACGCGTTTCTGTGGTGGCAGGAATAGACATTTAACATTCTTGCACAATGCTCAAGACTCCAGCCATAACAGAGCACATATCCTCCCCAACTGTGCTGAATTACCTTCATTAAATATATCAATGATCAGCAGCCACCTTTATTCCAACAGACATGATTTCCCTCCACACCTCGGTACTTAAAATAACGATCTGCATTCAAGCAGCATCTTTTGACAGCTGAACTCCAACTGCTTTACAGACATCCAGGACCTCAGCCCTCCTCACCCATACTTTATAGGCTTTGTGTCATTAACTGCCACATTCTGTGGTTGTAAACTACTAGATAAAAAGCCCCTCCAGGGCAGGAGGGGATGGACAGAGCTGCTGTCCAGAGAGCCTGGGGGACAGCCAGGACAGGCTGGCCGTTCCCATCCACACTGTGTCCGTCACGCCATTCCCTGCACGGCACTCAAGTGACACCTGAAGCACAAAGATGATTTTACAAGCCATTCTGAGCTCCTGAAAACAAAACTAAGGAGCTCAGAGCAGAGAAAAAAACCTTCTCAGCCGTATGCTGGGGTGGCTGGCAGGATGCTGTAACAAAGCTCCATCTCCCAGCAAAAAGCTACATCATGATAACCTCAGTGTGACCGTCAGGACAGAGAGGGATGCGTCACTCCAGCACCCTCACTGTGCTGCAGGCATCACCTCTGACATTTGCAGCTCCTTCCCCATTAGCAGGATCACAGCACAGGGGGCTGCAGGGATTCAGGAGTCGCCGAAGGGACACGGGAATGAGGTGCCTTATAAACAGGCTGTTACTCCACCGAGCTGTTTGTGTTCTTTACTAAGTACAGAGCGGTTACAATCTATCAGCAAAGCATTTGAAAGGAACAGCACTAAACGCTGAAAACTCTCCAGCCAGTGCCTAGAACTGAGTATTTCCAGCCCAGATTATTGGCATCATCTTTTTCTCTGGCGGAGACGGCGCATTTGGCATCTATTAACAGGGTTTGCATTATTTATTAACCTGCATCGGGAGTCATTTCCAACTCGCAGGCAACTGCGCGATTTATTTCGGAGCACAACCTCTCTGTCAAGTTTCACAACTGCTCCTCAGCTCCCCACTCGATAAAGCAGCTCCAAAAATGAGCAGAAGGGCTGTCTGGTCCTCTCATCAGGGTGACAACGAGGGAGGGCAAGCCAGGGAATGGAGCTGTGTTGGGAGATCAGGGGAGATCAGGGGAGATCAGGGAAAGGTTCTTCCCCCAGAGGGTGCTGGCACTGCCCAGGCTCCCCAGGGAATGGGCACGGCCCCGAGGCTGCCAGAGCTCCAGGAGCCTTTGGACAGCGCTGCCAGGGATGCCCAGGGTGGGATTGATCCAGGGTCTGTGCAGGGACAGGAGTGGGAGTGGATGATCCTGTGGGTCCCTTCCAGCTCAGGATATTCCACAATTCTAAAAAATGGGCAGCAAGGGCCAAGGGATTTCAACCATCCTGCATGGAGAGGGTTGAGCGAGGGGTGTCTACACAGAAAAGATTCCCAAAACATTGTCAGGCTGATGCTTTTCTTCCAACAATGTCAAATGTGGTAAAGGGGAGGCAAGAGGGATGGGTTTAATTTAATATTTAGGTTCCTCACACAAGAGGCTCTCCTGGGACAACAGGGAGGTGCCCAAACTCCAGGGGACAGAACCTGGCAGAGGGATGGGTTTAATTTAATATTTAGGTTCCTCACACAAGAGGCTCTCCTGGGACAACAGGGAGGTGCCCAAACTCCAGGGGACAGAACCTGGCAGAGGGATGGGTTTAATTTAATATTTAGGTTCCTCACACAAGAGGCTCTCCTGGGACAACAGGGAGGTGCCCAAACTCCAGGGGACAGAACCTGGCTCTGCTCAGGGGGTACAGATGAAGATCTCACCTCTTCATCACAAACACAAACCCCTGGAGCTTCAGGTCTTCTTGGGATCAGGGTGGGCAGTAAGGCCACAAAAAAGTGAGCAGGGACACCAAGGCTCAGCTGCTTCCCAGGGAAACCCAGAGCAGTGGTCCCTGCACACCCCACCCACGGGACAAGGTTAAGGCACGACCTTGCAGAAATGACTCAGATTTACGGAGTATTTTACTGCACCAATTTACCCGTAAATAACACAGAAAATGGCTTTTTGCTTTGCAGATAATTTTATTAGGTGTTAGCTCTATTGCTAGGGATGCAAAGAGAGGCAAGAGCTCCCGCTGTGACACGACAGCCAAAGGACTGCTGGGAAAAGGGGACCAAGCCCCAGGGAAAAGCGCTCAGAGTGAAGATATTCCTGTTTAGAATCAAATTTTAACGAGACAACACAACACTTCTTCACTGAAACAGGGATGGAGAGGGCAGAAGGAAGAGAGCTGGGCCTGAGCAGAGCATCCCTCCACTAACCACCTGGGAATGAGGAAATGGACGCAGGCTGTAGCTATTCCAAACCCCCATCCCACAGGAGCTGCCCAAACCACCCAGCCGCAACAGTTTACAACTGAAATGGAGATGATTTTGAGACTGCAGACCACACTTATTTCTCCTTCTGGACCTGAATGATAACCACAGTGCCACAGACAACCATTTATTTAGATTTAAAGCCCATTTGGAACAAACGGGGAATCAAAAATGTAATATCCGACAATTTTGTTTTAAATAAAGTGATGTCAAATATTTTCAATTGCCACTTACTGAGTCACGGGGCTGGGCTGTAAAAGTTATTTTTATTTACTAATGCTACACGACAACTCGATAATGAGCTTTTAATTAAAACCTATTTCTGTTAACCACCGAGGAGGCCAAAAACGCGCCCAGGCGTGAGGATGCAGATGGTGCAGCCAAGCACGTTCCGTGGTGTCTGCCCGAGACAGAGACGGAGCGGGAACACCGGGAACAGGCGGCTGTGACCAGACGGAGCCAGGGGAGAGGCAGGGGACAAGAACTGGTGACAATGTGCCCTCTGCCCCGCTCAGGTGAGACCCCACCTGCAGAGCTGCCTCCAGATCTGGGGTCCCAGCACAGGAAGGATCTGGAGCTGCTGGAGCCAGTCCAGAGGAGGCCACGGAGATGCTCCAAGGGCTGGAGCCCCTCTGCTCTGGAGCCAGGCTGGAGAGCTGGGGGTGCTCACCTGGAGAGGAGAAGGCTCCAGGNATGCTGTTGAGTCAGAGATAGACAAAAAGACTCTAAGTTACAGAAGGTGTAAAAGAATGTTTATTAGTAGGAAGTAGTGTCTTTTTTATAACTAGGATTGTTAAGGTGAAATATTATTGGTTTTAAAGTAAAAACTTTTTACACTATTGGTGCTTATGAATAGCACACTGTGGTAGAACATATTTATAAACAACATGAATAGAAAGAAAGATAATAATTGTTTTAATTCTTTTTCTCTAAGTTTCTCAGGCTCCAGCCTGGGAGAATTCTCTCTGTTCTCTCTTCGACTGAACTGAGAGCTTCCACAGAAGGTGTCCCTGCCCATGGCAGAGGATAGAACTGGATGAGCTTTAAGGTCCCTTCCAACCCAAACCATTCCATGATTTCATGTCCTAAAGCCTCACCTCACCCTGTAAGTTGGGCTCACTCAGATGAAGAGTTACGGGGTCAAGCAGCAGCTCAGTGCAGAGCAAGAAGCTCCAAGAGGACGAAAGGAGGATTTGGATCCTGCAGGGAGCTCTGCCGAGGATGCCCAGAGCTGTAACATCAGCCAGAGCTTCCCTGACACATCTGCAGCACAACACTGCTCCCTGCCTGGGAGGGGACAGCCCCAGGCCTTCCCTCCACGCAGGATTGCTGATGGACACAGGGTGTTGCAGCCCAGCCTGATGAGCCCTCAGCACTGCTGAGCTCTGAACACAGACAGCTCACCCGGGCTGGGAGGGGCAGCCAGTGGCTCACCTCGGGGTGAAGCCAGGTTAAATGCCTCTCTTCTCATTCCCAGGGCTGTGTCATTCCCTACCAGTGCTGCCTCCCAGCTTCAAGAAGATTATTCCCAGGGTTGCTTCCCTATTCAAGTACCTTTAATTTCAAAAACCACCTACTTGAAAGACACTGCCTGTACAAAGAAAAAAAAAAAAAAGAGGTATTAAAGTGCATCAAAACTGGAGTCTACACACCAACAGAGAAAGATTTACTGTCCCAAATGCCCTCCCTCCTTCCCCTCTGCATCAACACATCTCTGGATTAATTAACAGAGTCTGGGGATTGCCAGCAGTTCTGAACAGTCTTTGGAGAGAAGTAACAGGAGTTTCCAGCTGGCTTGGAAGAGGCTGTGATGGGAGCAGGGGATCCAGAGAACTTTTCACGTGCAGGGTGAGGCACCAAAGCCAAAGAGGATCCACGTCCACAAGTCACAAGCACAACTTAAGGAAATGAACTGCACCAAGCAAGACACCTCCAAAACATCAATTCTCAAATGTCACTGGTGTGAATCAGAAATTCTGAGGTTTTGGGGAATAAACCCCTCCAAGACATGAGTGAGGAAAGAGCCCTTACCTGCCATGTCTCAGATTCAAAGAGAGCAGCATGTGCTCCTGAGTGCTGGCACAAGATCAGGACACACGGGCACCTGGAGGAACGAAACACTGACTTGATAGCTGGTATCCCAACAATTTATTTGGGATCATGTTGTAGCTCAGGGGGATTATTTCTTTCAGCTTTTTTAAACAGCTGTCCTGCACACAGAATGGTCTTTTCCTGTTAAGTTTATGTCCACTCACAGAAGCCTTGCAGCATCAAGAGGTCACTGTTCCTACCAGCACCCTGCTGCCTGAAATTGGGAATGTATGATCTTTATAAACCCCCTTCCAAGTATCCTGCAATGCAGAAGGAAGCCAAGGGCATTCTGCTCCCTGATTTCCTCCTCCTGCCTTTTTATTTTGGTGCAGTGACTGGACACAGCTCAAAACTCAGCTTGGATTTACTGCACCAGCTCTTCCTCAAAAACTCATTTCCACCCAGATTTCCACCACCAAATCCTTGGTTGTTCCTGTTCCAGAAGATGAGCTTTGCAGCTCAGCTACACAAGTCCCTGTGTCTGGTGACAAAGGGACAGCACTCGGCCACACGTGGCTGAAATCAGGACTCTTCTACTTACAAGGGCTTTACATCCAACCTCATCCAACTGGCCCTGCACCGAGTGGGGCACTGGGCTAAAATAAAGATCCCTTCCAACCAGGATTATCCTCTGGACAGAGAGGAACAGCTTAAGCACTGAAGCAATAACTGGATGCATGTTTAGACCAGCAAATACATCAGCACAAACCTGCCTCTTCTTGCTGCTTGAACACTTAAGCTGTTTCTCCAGGCTGGCTGTAAAACTTTTCCAATTCATTTTTAAGACACCAAAAGATTAAGGTTGGGAAGCAGCTGGGCAGCGAGCTGCACCTTGATGGAGGGACCATCCCTGCAAGATTCAAGCCCAAGAGCACAACACAATAGAAAGGGAAAACACATCCTTTGGAAAATGGGCCGTGGCTCTGAGATGAAGAGACACTAACGGGGCTGAGCACTGCAAGAGGAAGAAATTGGCAAAGACACCCAGGAGACCAAAAGAAAGATGGAGGGGTTCTCCCATCAGCCAGGGAACTTGGTTCTGAGAGGGAAAAAACTGCACATGGCAGGGGCGGAGACCAACCTGACATCAGCCACACCACACCTCTGCCATCCCACCAGAGACGTGGGGTTTTCATTACTGACCAACTCATGGAATGGTTTGGGTGGGAAGGGACCTTAAAGCCCATCTTGTTCCACGTCCC
The DNA here is from genome assembly GCA_013399945.1 of Ploceus nigricollis. Taxonomy (NCBI): domain Eukaryota; kingdom Metazoa; phylum Chordata; class Aves; order Passeriformes; family Ploceidae; genus Ploceus; species Ploceus nigricollis. The sequence goes on from VXBC01005620.1 coordinate 257,043, forward strand.
TGCCTTGGACAGGGACACCTTCCACTGTCCCAGGCTGCTCCAAGACCCATCCAGCCTGGCCTTGGACACTGCCAGGGATGCAGGGGCAGCCACAGCCTCTCTGGGCACTCTGTGCCAGGGGCTGCCCACCCTCCCAGGGAAGAGGCTTCCACATGGCTGTCCGAGGTTCTCAGGAAGGTGAGGCAGCTGGGGCTGCTTTAGCACAGGGATTCAAGAGTTATGCAAATGTCTACCCTTCCTCCAGATGTTATCAATTAATTAGGTACAGCTCAAACCTCCAAGATGGAAGTAACAAAAAGAAGACACTCCGTGCCTCCAAGATTTCCCCAAACAAATTTGAAGTCTTTAAAGTGAAACCCCAAATGTGATTATTAATCTCCATCGCCGTGTTAGAAAGATTAAGATTTCATTTCTAGGAATTATTTTAGATTTAGGCTCAATTTAGAGACATCAACTGCAGAATAAACAGATGCAAAGCAGGTTTAATCCCTTAAAATGCACAGCTGGGGATTTCTAGGGAGCAGACTGAAAAATTAACACTGAGAAAGAAAGTGAGTCTCCAGCAGCTACGGCTGGGTCATGGAATCATGGAATATCCTGAGCTGGGAGGATCCGCCAGGGATCATGGAAGACCAACTCCAGATATCCAACAGAGCAGCAGCTCTCTGTCCCTGCCAGCACGAGGTGCCACTCACAGGCCACATCTCAAGAGCCCCCAACTGCAGGATTCCCACTGCACCTCCTTCCACTCATCCTCCCAAGTGTTTGTGAGGCAGATTTCCCTCTCCTTCCTGGCCAAAGGCACCTCAAAGCACACAGATAGCTGGGCAAACAGTGCTGCTCACTCTGCTCCTGGCAAACCTTGGGACAGGGGCCAGACTCCTTCAGGGAGGAGCACAGTCTGTCCCAAAAATCAACTCTCCCACCCCACTGAATCCCAGGAAGGCACAAACTCCACTCCTGGCTCCAGGTCTCACTGTGGGTGTAGAGCAAGCTGAGCCCTTCCCTGGGCCACCTTCCCAGCCCAGCCACTCCAGGTGTGTCTGGTCCCTCTGTCCCAGGAATATTTCTGCAGAGTCAGCACAATGGGGAGCTTTCCCCAGAGCCTCCCAAGTACAACACAAAAACTGGGCCAGAGATCCAGCCAGGGAGCTGCACTGCTCAGATGGAGCTTGGATAAAACCCACACCTCCAGCTGGGCTGCCCTGGGCTTGGAGCAAGCCCAGGAAGCCACAGAGCTGCTCCAGGGACTGGAGCCCCTCTGCTCTGGAGCCAGGCTGGGAGAGCTGGGGGTGNAGGTCCCTTCCCACCCAAACCATTGCCTAATTCCATGAAAACTCACTCCTCACCTGCAAGGTGTGAAACAGCCCCATCACCCACCTGCATCCATCCATCCATCCATCCATCCATCCATCCATCCATCCATCCATCCATCCATCCATCCATCCATCCGTCCCCCCTCTCGCTCCAATATTCCATGCTGAAGGAGGAGGCCTGAATTCCCTCTGCATCTCCCCAGCAGCAGCTCCAACACGACCCAGGAGCCCTGAGCAGGGCCTGAGCTCCTTCCAGCTGCAGCAACAAGTTCTTTTGGCAGGAACCTCCCAGAAAAGTCAGCTGGAGATGCAGCAGTTCCAGAGCCAAATCCCACGGGAGCGCTGCCTCATGGCTGCACAAACCCCCCTGACCCCAGCGGGAAGCAACACCCGGCCACAGCACTGAAATTCACCATTATTTACTTTCCACCATCAGTTATTGCTGCAGCCTCGGGAAACCAGCAAAACCAGAGCCAGGACATTCACAATCTGCTGGAAGTGGGAAGCTCACACGGCTGCCCAGAGCAAATCCTAAATCCCTAGGAAAAGCAGGAAGTTCTTCAGGCCTGAGAGCAGATTTCCAGAGCAAGGAAATCGGTGATGACAAACTCCCCCCGGCTGATGGGAGCTGGGATTCCCTCTGGGTTTGGGTCAGGATAATGAAATATAAACTATTAAATGCAGAGGTTGGAGTGGGGTTTCAGTGTTTGTGTGGCCAGCCCCCCTGGATCAGCTGAAAAAGCAGAGCAGATCCCAGGGCTTGGCAGCAACGCCCTGGGAGAAAGCCTTGCAAGTTCCAAGGGCCCCAAAAAGGGAAATTATCACAGAAAAGCCAGACCCAACCCCCTGGAGCATCCCTCAGCCTCATGGTGAGCTAAGAGCTCAGGAAAATGCCAAAATGCTGTCCTTGGGCGTTTGTGAAGCACTCGGGAGTTGGATTCCTGTGGATTCAAGCCTTGCCGCTGAGATTGCTCAAGCCCTGTGACAGCCACAGTGGAGTGGTGACTTGGGCTGGGATGGCAGGACAGCACTGGATCAGAGCCCAAAGGAAGCTGGATTGGAAGGAGACTAAAACTCAATTATAACCGGGATAAAAGTGAATTATACGCGGAATGAAGCTGAATTATAGCCAAAGTATAGGATGAATTATAACCAGAATAATGCCAAACTGCACCCAGAATGAGACCAAATTGTAACCGGAATGAAGCCAAATAATAACCCAAATAAAGCTAAATTACACCTGGAGTGAAGATGAATTATTGCCAGAATAAAGCTGAATTATAACCAAAGTGTAGGATGGATAATAACCAGAATAATGCCAAATTATACCCAGGCTAAAGCCAAATTATACCCAGAAAAAAAAACAATTTATCACCAAAACATTGCTGAATTACACACATAATAAGGATTAATAACAAAAATTAAGCCAAACTATAACCAGGATACAGCTGAATTACAACCAAAACAAAGCCAAGTTATGACCAAAGTAAAGCCAAATTACATCGATTCATAACCAAAACAAAGGTGAATTACAACCAAAGAAAAGCCGAATTATAACCAGAATAATGTGCAATTATAACCAAAATCACACCAGGATAACGCTGATTTATAACCAGGCCCCGGGAACCGGCGGAGGGTGGGGGGGACTGGGAGGGGGTC
>VXBC01005622.1:0-12961 GCA_013399945.1 Ploceus nigricollis
CCATTCCTGTGGCTGAATAATTTACTCTCTAATTAATATATCTAATATAATATCTAATTAATATAATTAATAAAATATATTTGCTCTCTAATTAATATTTGCCTTCTAATTAATAGATCCCGTTCCCGTGGCTGAATAATTTGCATATTTAATTAGCATCCCTTCCCTGGTATACACCTCCCATAATTAGAGAATAATTAGCATATTTAATTAACATATCCCATTCTCGTGGCTGAATAATTTGCATGTTTAATTAACATCTCTTCACTGGTTGCACCTNAATCGCTTCACTGGTTGCACCTCCCATAATTAGAGGATAATTAGCATATTTAACAAGCATACCCCATTCCTGTGGCTGAATAATTTGCATATTTAATTAGCATCCCTTCACTGGTTTCACCTCTCCTAATTAGAGAATAATTAGGATATTTAATTAACCTATCCCATTCACATGGCTGAATAATTTTTAATTATCATGACGGCTGATCAATCAATTCCTGTAATTAACGAGAAATCCAGGAGAAAACCGCAGCCGAATTCCCTCTGAACCGACTCGCGGATCTTTCCCATAAAAACTCCGGGAATGCTCATCCCAGGCTGGCGTTTTGGGATGAGCAGGAGCCGCTCCCGGCTCCGGAGGCTCCGGAATAATCCACGGGGAGCTGAGAAGGTCACGCCGGGGCCCCTGCGGATCCTCCTTCCCGCTCATCCCTATTTTTAGAGCCGTGAGAGGATCAGTGGGAATCAGGATTCCGTGGCCTCCGCTCGCCACGGCCGCCGGAATCCGGCGCTGGCCGATCCCGGAGAGTCCGGCCTGGAGGGTCCCAGGTGAGTTGGGAATTCCGGGAAGTTGTGGGGGAGCACTGGGATCCCCCCCAGTTCCTTATCCGTGGTTTTCACCCGGAGAAACACTGGGAAAAGACACAGGGAATGTTGGGGGGGGTCTAATCCATGTGCTGAATGTTTGGGAATGGCTGGAATGGGATAGGGAATGTGGAGGGGTTTAATCCACATCCTTTTTTCCTGGGAATGGCTGGAATGGGATTCGGAATTTTGAGGGGGTCTGATCCATGTCCTGAATCCTTGGGAATGGCTGGAATGGGATAGGGAATGTGGCAGGGGGATCGAGTCTAATCCATGTCCTGTATTCCTGGGAATAGCGGGAATGGGATAGGGAAAGTTGGGAGGGGTCTAATCCATGTCCTGAATCCTTGGGAATGGCAGGAGTGGGGTAGGGAATGTTGGGAGGGTCTGATCCATGTCCTGAACCCTTGGGAATGTCTGGAATGGGATTGGGAATGTGGAGGGGATCTGATCCATGTCCTGAATCCTTGGGAATGGCTGGAATGGGATTGGGAATTTTGGGGGGNGAATGTTGGAGGGGGTCTAATCCATGTCCTGAATCCTTGGAAATGGCAGGAATGGGATTGGGAATGTTGGAGGGGGTCTAATCCATGTCCTGAATCCTTGGAAATGGCAGGAATGGGATTGGGAATGTTGGAGGGGGTCTAATCCATGTCCTGAATCCTTGGAAATGGCAGGAATGGGATTGGGAATGTTGGAGGGGGTCTAATCCATGTCCTGAATCCTTGGAAATGGCAGGAATGGGATTGGGAATGTTGGAGGGGGTCTAATCCATGTCCTGAATCCTTGGAAATGGCAGGAATGGGATTGGGAATGTTGGAGGGGGTCTAATCCATGTCCTGAATCCTTGGAAATGGCAGGAATGGGATTGGGAATGTTGGAGGGGGTCTAATCCATGTCCTGAATCCTTGGAAATGGCAGGAATGGGATTGGGAATGTTGGAGGGGGTCTAATCCATGTCCTGAATCCTTGGAAATGGCAGGAATGGGATTGGGAATGTTGGAGGGGGTCTAATCCATGTCCTGAATCCTTGGAAATGGCAGGAATGGGATTGGGAATGTTGGAGGGGGTCTAATCCATGTCCTGAATCCTTGGAAATGGCAGGAATGGGATTGGGAATGTTGGAGGGGGTCTAATCCATGTCCTGAATCCTTGGAAATGGCAGGAATGGGGTTGGGAATTTTGAGGCGGTCTGATCCATGTCCTGAATCCTTGGGAATGGCTGGAATTGGATGGGGAATGTTGGGTGGGGTCTGATCCACGTCCTGAACCCTTGGGAATTGTTGGAGTGGGATAGGGAATGTGGGAGGGGGTCTAATCCATGTTCTTTTTTCCTGGGAATGGCTGGAATGGGATTGGGAATTCTGAGGGGGCCTGATCCATGTCCTGAATCCTTGGAAATGGCTGGAATTGGATTGGGAAGGTTCGGTGGATCTAATCCATGCCCTGAGTCCTTGGGAATGCCTGAAAGGATCCAGGAATTTTGGGAGCATCTGTTGGTGCATCCATCTCCTTGCTCTGTTTCCCATTCCCAGGAAACGCCGGAATACCGGGATACCCAGTCCGGGGGAGCTGTCTCCTTCCCACAACTGATCCCGAGCAGCCAGAATTCCGGAATTCCCAAGAATTCTCTCACCTTATCCCAACTTCCACACCCTCCAAGTTGCTCCGGAGGGAGGGAATTGTAGCTGACGGAGCCAGAAGAGAGCGGAGGATCCCAACTGATCCCAGCTTGGAATTTTACGGGATCAGATCCTGACCGGAGCTCCGTGATCTCCCCTAAATCCGCATTTCCCAGGATTGTGGGAATTCTCCCCATTTGGAGTCGACACCCGGCGGGGTCTTCCCCCATGGAATTCCGCCCGGGAAGAGCGGGATTGCTCTCCCTCCTCCTCATGGCCGCGCTGAGCCGCCGATCCCTGGAAAAATCCCTTCCGGCGGGCTACCGGGAGCACGAGGATCCTCGGGAATCTCCGGGATTGATCCAGTGCGGGGAGTACAGCAACCAGGTGCTTCCGGACGGGCGGTGCCGGATCGTGGCCACGCTGCCGCAGGGCGACGAGCCGCGGTGCCCGGACCTGTTCCGCTGCACCGACGAGGTCTCCTACTGGCTCCACGAGAACGAGGAGCGCAAGCAGCAGATCCTGGAGCTCCGGGAATTGATCTCCGAGCTCCAGGAGGAGCTCCGGAACCACCGGCACCGCCTCAAAGCCCTGGAGATCCAGGTGAAAAAGTGGCCCCCCCCGCCCCGCGTGGGGTTTATTCCATGGGCGCTTCCAGCTCCTGGGATTTGGCAGGGCTAGAACTCGCGTTCCAGGGATAATTTCCTCAAAATCAATCCCAAATCCTTGAGTTTTGTCCATGGAATCTTCTCCACCTTTGATCCTTCCTAGGAAAGGCTGTAGGTCCATCCCATTCCATGATGGTTTCCCACACCAGACCTGGATTTCTGACCATGAGTCATGAGCATTCCAGGGATCATTTCCTCAAAACCAATCCCAAATCCTTAAGTTTTATCCTTGGAATCTCCTCCACCTTTGATCTTTCCTAGGAAAGGCTGTGGATCCATCCCATCCCCAAAGCCCTGCACATCCCAGGTCAAAGTGTCCATGGCATTTTTTCCATTGTCAATTCCAGCTCCTGGAATTTGGCAGGGCTGGAACTGGATCAGGAGCATTCCAGGGATAATTCCCTCAGCATCAATCCCAAATCCTTGAGTTTTATCCATGGAATCTCTTCCACCTTCGAGCTTTCCTAAGAAAGGCTGTGGGTCCATCCCATTCCAAGATGGTTTCCCACACCAGACCTGGATTTCCACCCGTGCCATGGATCAGGAGCATTCCCGGGATAATTTTCCCAACATCAACCTCAAATACTTGAGTTTTATCCATGGTATCTCCTCCATTTCTGGAAGGGCTGTGGGTCCATGCCATTCCCAAAGCCCTGGAGATTCCAGGTCAAAGTGTCCATGGAATTTTTTCCATTGGTAATTCCTGCTCATGGAATTTGGCAGGATCGGAACTGGGAACAGGATCATTCCAGGGATAATTCCCTCAAAATCAATCCTAAATCCTTGAGTTTTATCCATAGAACCACCTCGACTTGTGGAAGGGCTGCAGATCCACCCCATCCCCAAAGCCCTGCAGATCCGTGTGAAAATGTCCATGGAATTTAGCCCATGGGCGCTTCCAGCTCCTGGAATTTGGATCAGGAGCATTCCAGGGATAACATCCCCAGCATGAATCCCAAATCCTTGAGTTTTATCCATGGAATCTCCTCCATTTTTGGAAGGGCTGTGGGTCCATCCCATCCCCAAAGCCCTGCAGATCCGTGTGAAAATGTCCATGGAATTTAGCCCATGGGCGCTTCCAGCTCCTGCCTCAACATCAACCCCAAATCCTTGAGTAATTTTCCCAACGTCAATCCCAAATCCTTGACTTTTATCCATGGAATCTCCTCCATTTTTGGAAGGGCTGTGGGTCCATCCCATCCCCAAAGCCCTGGAGATCCCAGGTAAAAGTGTCCATGGAATTTTTTCCATTGTCAATTCCAGCTCCTGGAATTTGGCAGGGCTGGAACTGGATCAGGAGCATTCCAGGGATAATTCCCTCAGCATCAATCCCAAATCCTTGAGTTTTATCCATGGAATCTCTTCCACCTTCGAGCTTTCCTAAGAAAGGCTGTGGGTCCATCCCATTCCAAGATGGTTTCCCACACCAGACCTGGATTTCCACCCGTGCCATGGATCAGGAGCATTCCCGGGATAATTTTCCCAACATCAACCTCAAATACTTGAGTTTTATCCATGGTATCTCCTCCATTTCTGGAAGGGCTGTGGGTCCATGCCATTCCCAAAGCCCTGGAGATTCCAGGTCAAAGTGTCCATGGAATTTTTTCCATTGGTAATTCCTGCTCATGGAATTTGGCAGGATCGGAACTGGGAACAGGATCATTCCAGGGATAATTCCCTCAAAATCAATCCTAAATCCTTGAGTTTTATCCATAGAACCACCTCGACTTGTGGAAGGGCTGCAGATCCACCCCATCCCCAAAGCCCTGCAGATCCGTGTGAAAATGTCCATGGAATTTAGCCCATGGGCGCTTCCAGCTCCTGGAATTTGGATCAGGAGCATTCCAGGGATAACATCCCCAGCATGAATCCCAAATCCTTGAGTTTTGTCCATGGAATCTCCTCCACCTTTGAGCTTTCCTGAGAAAGGCTGTGGATCCATCCCATTCCAAGATGGTTTCCCACACCAGACCTGGATTTCCACCCATGCCATGGATCAGGAGCATTCCAGGGATAATTTTCCCAACGTCAATCCCAAATCCTTGACTTTTATCCATGGAATCTCCTCCATTTTTGGAAGGGCTGTGGGTCCATCCCATCCCCAAAGCCCTGGAGATCCCAGGTAAAAGTGTCCATGGAATTTTTTCCATTGTCAATTCCAGCTCCTGGAATCTGGCAGGGTTGGAACTGGGACCAGGAGCATTCCAGGGATAATTTCCTCAACATCAACCCCAAATCCTTGAGTTTTATCCATGGAATCTCCTCCACCTTTGGAAGGCTGTGGATCCATTGCCAGGCCCACAGCAGGGATTGGGAAGCGGGAGGGAATTCCCAGGCTGCTGTGGGATTTGGGAATTTCTGGGTAAAGCCTGCTCTGCCAACTAATGGCAGCAAGGAGAGAGCGGCACATTCCAGGTGGGAACAAGGTGTCCGTCCCCTGGAATTCACTCTGGGAATGTCCTGCCAGCTTCACCCTGGATTTTACATGGGATCAGAGCCCGGTTTTCCAGGAAAAAAGGTGGAAAAGGGATGTAAATGTTCCTTTAGGGGCATCCAGGGCTGGAATTCTCAGGATGAGGAGAGGCTGGAGCAAGTCCAGAGCCGGGAATGTGCAGCTGGATCAGGGAAGGATCCAGGGAATCCTTGGAGTTGCTTCCCAATCCCAAAGGGGCTCCAGGAGAGCTGGAATTTGGGAAAGGGCTGGAGGGGCAGGAGCCAGGGAGTGGAATTCCCGCTGGAAAAGGGGAGCTTGGGCTGGGATCTTGGGAAGGAATTCCTGGCTGGGCTGGAATTCCCAGAGAAGCCGTGGCTGCCCCTGGATCCTTGGGAATGTCCAAGGAAAGGTTGGCGCACCCTGGGATGGTGGGGGGTGTCCCTGCCCATGGACTGTGACAAGCTGGAATATCCCGATGACAGAAGCGTTTGGAAAGCATTCCCACATTCCCAACCTGCTCTTCCCTACCCTTCACAGAATCCTGGGGATATCAAGCTGGGTAGGCTGGGAGCTTCCATGAGAATTCCAACCCCAATCCTTGGGATCTTTGATCCACGAATCCACCACCTTGCCGCCATTCCCAATCCCATTTTTCCCTCCTTTTTCCCCCGCAGCACGAGGAGGCGGCGGGGCGGAACCAGAGCCTGATCCAGAGGGTGCAGGACCTGGAGCAGCATTCCCGGGAATCCAGCACGCTCCAGCACATCCAGGCCACGCTGCTCTACGACATCCAGGCCCAGATCAACAACATCTCCGCCCTGGCCGACTGGGCCTGGAGGAACCCCAGCTGCCTCCATCCCGCCGACATCCGCGTCCAGGAGGAGATGCGGCATCCAGGTGCCGGGAATGGGATCGGGAATGGGAGCGGGAATGGCGGCGGGAAAAGCGCTTCCGATCCCTCTCCATCCCGGCTCCATGGGGGCTTCTGCAGCTTTTCCAGCTCCATGGATGTGGGAGGTGCTCAGGATCACACCTGGAGTTTGCACAAATCCTGCGAATGTTTTCCATCCAAAAAAACCCACAAAAAATTCCCAAAAATTTGGAGTTTTTACCATAAAAATTCATTTTTTCCACTTTAAAACCCAATAATTTTTTGTAATTTCTCTATTTTCAGTGAATTTTTTTTTTTGCTGTTTTTTGCCAGGTTTTTGGTTCTTTTGCAGAGGGAGATCCGGCATCCAGGTGCCAGGAATGGGATCGGGAATGGGAGCGGGAAAAGCGCTTCCGATCCCGCTCCATCCCGGCTCCATGGGGGCTTCTGCAGCTTTTCCAGCTCCATGGATGTGGGAGGTGCTCAGGATCACACCTGGAGTTTGCACAAATCCTGCGAATGTTTTCCATCCAAAAAAACCCACAAAAAATTCCCAAAAATTTGGAGTTTTTACCATAAAAATTCATTTTTTCCACTTTAAAACCCAATAATTTTTTGTAATTTCTCTATTTTCAGTGAATTTTTTTTTTTGCTGTTTTTTGCCAGGTTTTTGGTTCTTTTGCAGAGGGAGATCCGGCATCCAGGTGCCAGGAATGGGATCGGGAATGGGAGCGGGAAAAGCGCTTCCGATCCCGCTCCATCCCGGCTCCATGGGGGCTTCCGCAGCTTTTCCAGCTCCGTGGATGTGGGAGGTGCTCGGGATCACACCTGGAGTTTGCACAAATCCTGGGAATGTTTTCCATCCTAAAAAACTCACCAAAAAAATCCCGGAAATTTGGAATTTTTACCACAAAAAGTTCATTTTTTCCACTTTAAAACCCAACAATTTTTTGTAATTTCTCTGGTTTTAGTGAATTTTTTTCCTTTTGCCGGGTTTTTGGTTCTTTTCCAGGAGGAGATCCAGCATCCAGGTGGTGGGAATGGGATAGGGAATGGCGGCGGGAAAAGCGCTTCCGATCCCTCTCCATCCCGGCTCCATGGGGGCTTCTGCAGCTTTTCCAGCTCCATGGATGTGGGAGGTGCTCAGGATCACACCTGGAGTTTGCACAAATCCTGGGAATGTTTTCCATCCTAAAAAACTCACCAAAAAAATCCCGGAAATTTGGAATTTTTACCACAAAAAGTTCATTTTTTCCACTTTAAAACCCAACAATTTTTTGTAATTTCTCTGGTTTTAGTGAATTTTTTTCCTTTTGCCGGGTTTTTGGTTCTTTTCCAGGAGGAGATCCAGCATCCAGGTGGTGGGAATGGGATAGGGAATGGCGGCGGGAAAAGCGCTTCTGATCCCGCTCCATCCCAGCTCCATGGGGGCTTCCGCAGCTTTTCCAGCTCCATAGATGTGGGAGGTGCTCGGGATCACACCTGGAGTTTGCACAAATCCTGGGAATGTTTTCCATCCTAAAAAACNCCCCCGAATCGTCTCCATCCTAATCAACTCACCAAAAAATTCCCGGAAATTTGGAATTTTTACCACAAAAAGTTCATTTTTTCCACTTTAAAACCCAACAATTTTTTGTAATTTCTGTGGGTTTAGTGAATTTTTTTTCCTGTCACATTTTTGGTTGTTTTCCCTGGAATAATTTGGGATTCTCCCTAGAATAGTTTTGGATTTTCCCTGGAATAATTTGGGATTTTCCCTGGAATAATTTGGGATTCTCCCCAGAATAATTTCTGATTTTCTCTGGAATAATTTGTGATTCTCTCTGGAATAATTTCTAATTTTCCCTGGAATAATTTGGGATTCTCCCCAAAATAATTTCAGATTTTCCCTGGAATAATTTGGGATTCTCCCCAGAATAATTTCTGATTTTCCCTGGAATAATTTTGGATTTTCCCTGTAATATTCCCCTTTAGGCTCTGGAAAACTCTGGAAAAATCCCCGGTGGCTGGTGGGACCTGGACCCTCACTGCCAAAATTTCATCCCTGAACCTCCAAATCCAGGGATTTTCTTTTTTTTCCCCAGCTTTTTCAGATTTGTGGGAAAAGCTGTAACCGCGGCTCTCTCCCCGTTCCCATTCCCAGAAATCAAACACGGCCGGAATTGTCCCATCGACTGCGCTTCCGTCTACTCCAACGGGCTCCGGAGATCCGGGATTTACAGCATCCTGCCCTCGGTCCGCGGAATTCCCATCGAGGTCCTCTGCGAGATGGACACGGAAGGTCCGGAATTCCGAAGGGATTTGTCCCGCGGGAGGGTTGGATCCCGCTGATTCCAGAGGTGGTTGGGCACTGGGATGGTTCCCAAAGGAATGGGGGCATTCCCAAGGCTGCCGGAGATCCGGGAGTGTTTGCAAAGCTCTCTGGTGGGAATTTTGGGATGTCTCGGAGTTGGAGCGATGATCCTGGTGGGTCTCATCCGGCTCCGGATTTGAGTCAAAGCAGGTGTATGGAATCCTAAATCCTGGAATAATTTGGGTGGGAAAAGACCTTAAATCCCATCCCATTCCAAGTCCAACACCTCCCGCTATCCCAGAGTGCTCCAACTTTTCCTTGGACATTCCCAGGCATCCAGGGATTCTCTGGGAATTCCAGCCCAGCTCCTCCCCACCCTCCCAGCCAGGAATTCCTTCCCAAGATCCCAAAATCCCAACATCCCGACCCTCTGGCAGCGGGAGCCATTCCCTGTCCTGGCATTCCACGCCCTTTTCCCAAATCCCTCTCCGGCTCTCCTGGATTGGATCCATCCCCATCCCAACTACTCCTTGAGAAGGAATTTCAGGATCCAGGGGCTTCACTGGGACTTCAGGACTCCAGGAAGGGTCTCCCTTCCCTTTTCCATCCCTGAATTCCATAAAAATCTTTCGGGATGGATCCTGAGTGTCCTTGATCCCAGAATCCCAGAGTGGTTTGGATGGGATCCATGGACCTTCAATCCCACGACCTCAGGGTGATCCAACCTTTCCTTGGACACTTCCAGGGATCCAGGGATTCTCTGGGAATTCCAGCCCAGCCACAAATTCCTTCCCAAGATCCCAGCCCAAGCTCCCCTTTCCCAGTGGGAATTCCATTCCCTGGCTCCTGGCCCTCCATCCTTTTATCCCAAATCCCTCTCCAGCTCTCCTGGACAATTCCAGGGATTTGAATTCCGCTTTTGCTGATGGATCTCTCTGGGACTCTCCGGATTTTCCCTGGATTTTCCATGGATTTTCCCACTTCCCATCCTCTCCCGGCAGGGGGTGGCTGGACCGTCATCCAGAGGCGCCAGGACGGATCCGTGGATTTCAACCGGACCTGGAACGAGTACAAAGAAGGATTTGGGGACCTCAACGGGGAATTCTGGCTGGGGAACGACAACATCCACAGGATGACGAGCCAAGGGGACTATTCCCTACGGATCGACCTGGAAGATTGGAATAACAAACACAAACACGCCTTCTACCAGGTTTTCAGGTAAAACCTGGGAATAATTCCCAGGATTTCAAACCCTGGGAGACCCTCAGGCAATGGGAATTCTGTCCAGGGAGGTTTCCAGGCTGAGCCCAGTCTCTCCATCCCTTCCCACCTGGATTTCATCCCAGATTTAAAGTGGGATGTGAGTTACGGAATGTGCAGCGTCATGCCCAAATTCCAAATCCATGGGAGAAAGGAGATGTAGGAGCCAATGGATAATCCCTGGCTTCTCCTGGTTTTTTTGGCCCCAATTATTGAGTGCTGTGTCCGAAATCCAAGGATTTTGAGGAATTTGCCCCAAAATTCCTCAAAATTCCTCAAAGGGACTCCCAATTTTTCCTGGTTTGGATTTTTTATCCTCTCTGCTCATTTATTTCCTGGCATCCTTTGGAATCTCCAGCCTTTTCCCTCTTCCTGTGTTTATTTTTCCAACCACATCAGCCACATCCTGGATTATTCCGCAGTGTCTAGATTGTCCCATAGGATCCCATTCCCTGTTTCTCCCGGAAATGCCCGCGGCTCCTAAAATCCTGGAATGCTTTGGGTGGGAAGGGACATTTCCAACCTCATCCCATTCCATGGGCAGGGACACCTTCCATTATCCCAGGATGCTCCAACCTTTCCTTGGACACTGCCAGGGATCCAGGGATTCTCTGGGAATTCCAGCCCAGCCAGGAATTCCTTCCCAAGATCCCACCCCAAGCTCCCTTTTCCCAGTGGGAATTCCATTCCTTGGCTCCTGGCCCTCCAGCCCTTTCCCAAATTCCAGCTCTCCTGGAGCCCCTCTGGGATTGGGAAGCGGCTCCAAGGATTCCCTGGATCCTGTTTTTTTCCCTTGGAGCCACATCCCAAAGTATTTATCTGCTGCGACAGAATTCCAGCCTGGAGCCATCCCAGCAGCTCCAGATCATCCCAGAATGGTTTGGGTGGGAAGGGACCTTCAATCCCATCCCATTCCATGCCCTGCCATATCCCAGGAGCAACCTGGGAATAGAGGGAAGTGTCAGGGTTGGAATGGGATGGGCTTTAAGGTCCCTTCCCACCCAAACCATTCCGTAATTCCACGATTCCACTAATTATCTCCGTCTCCGGGATGCTCCTTACGTGCAGAGCGCTGGATAATTAAAGGGATTTTCCCAAGGCTCCCACATTCCTTTGTCGTGGTTTCCCAATCTTGCTCCACCCATTTCATCCCAAAATTCCCAAATTCCCGCAGAAGGAAAAAAAGCCTCCTCATCCTTGACTTTTCGAGGCGATGAATCCCAGNGGATGGGCTTTAAGTTCCCTTCCCACCCAAACCATTCCGTAATTCCACGATTCCACTAATTATCTCCGTCTCCGGGATGCTCCTTACGTGCAGAGCGCTGGATAATTAAAGGGATTTTCCCAAGGCTCCCACATTCCTTTGTCGTGGTTTCCCAATCTTGCTCCACCCATTTCATCCCAAAATTCCCAAATTCCCGCAGAAGGAAAAAAAGCCTCCTCATCCTTGACTTTTCGAGGCGATGAATCCCAGCAGGGAGGCGGCCGGAGCAGCCCCGCCTCAGGAACGCCGTATCCCGGCTGGAGAATGAAAATTCCAACGGAATTCCGACAATCCCAAGGAAACATTCCTTTGTTCCCCGCAGGATCGAGGACGAGGAGAACTTCTACCGGCTTCACGTGGACGGATTCAGCGGCACCGTGGAGGATTCCTTCGCCTGGTACCACGACAAGAGGAGCTTCAGCACTCCGGATTCCGGGAATATCTGTGCCGAGATTTCCCACGGAGGCTGGTGGTACCACCAGTGCTTCTTCTCCAACCTCAACGGCGTTTACTACAAGGTGGGAGGGATTTGGGAATTTTTTCCCGATCGGAGATTTTTTCCCCCCCTGAGATCAGAGGGATGGACATCAAGGAAAAGCGGGATGGAGAGGGTGGAATGTGAGGAGCGAGGCTGTTGCTCCTGGAATCATGGAATTGTTGAGGTTGGAGGAGTTCTCCGAGGCTGAATCCAAGCATTCCCAGCATTCCCAATCCTGCCGCTGATCCATCTCCTCCAAATCCATCCAGGAATGGGAAATCTGCCCCTGCCCAGGGCTGGAAAACCCTTTCCAGGCAGGAATTATTCCCAATATCCCATAAACCTGCCCTGGCACAGCTGGAGGGTGTTCCCACTCATCCCATCCCTCATTCCCGGGGAGATCATTCCTGAATTGTTGAGGTTGGAAGAGTTCTCCGAGGCTGAATCCAAGCATTCCCAGCATTCCCAATCCTGCCGCTGATCCATCTCCTCCCAAATCCATGCAGGAATGGGAAGTCTGCCCCTGCCCTGGCCTGGAGAACCCTTTCCAGGCAGGAATTATTCCCAATATCCCATAAACCTGCCCTGGCACAGCTGGGGGTTGTTCCCTGTCATCCCATCCCTCATTCCCGGGGAGATCATTCCTGAATTGTTGAGGTTGGAAGAGTTCTCCGAGGCTGAATCCCAGCATTCCCAGCATTCCCAATCCTGCCGCTGATCCGTGTCCTCCCAAATCCATGCAGGAATGGGAAGTCTGCCCCTGCCCTGGCCTGGAGAACCCTTTCCAGGCAGGAATTATTCCCTCTGGAATGGGCGACTCAGCCTCCTGAAATTCCAATGCAGTTCCAGAGGCACCTTTGGAAAAATTTGGGGATTTTTGGGCTTTTTTCCCCTGTTATCCTGAAATTCTCGGCTCCCGTATTTCCAAGAGGTCATTTTTTCCCGTGATCCCATCCCAAAGATGCTTCCAAGAGTTTCCCACTTGTAGTGGTTTTGGTTCGTTAATTTAATTAACGTTAATTAATTTAATTCTGTTAATAATTTTGTTAAGTTGATTTTGTAATTTTGTTTAATAGCATTAATTAAATAAATTTAATTTAATATTTCGTGAATTGGTTAATTTTGAGATTTTTTAATTTTGAGATTTCGTAATAATGTGTTACGTGTTGGTGTTGGTGTGTTTGGGGTTGGTTAATTATTATTATTA
>VXBC01005637.1:0-18325 GCA_013399945.1 Ploceus nigricollis
CCTCTCCGCACCGCCCGAGAGACGGCGGCCGCGGGGCCCTGAGGAGCGCGGAGGCAGCACCGCTACCCGCGGGCGTCCGAGCGCTCACCTCGCACCTCCTTCTCCCATCCGCGCGTCCCACCGGTGCAGACATCGCCGCGGTTATCTCAGCCCACCCCCGCTCCCTCTTCCCACATCCCCCAAAAAAAATTCATCCGGAGCGCTGGATTCCGTCCAGGGGAGCAAGGAGATAGGCAGTGTTTGTTCTTGGTGCGAGGAAAAGATTAAAACAGCCCCTCCGCGGCCGTGAAGCTTGGGGCAAACCTTGACCATTCGCCCCTTTCTGAGCACAGAAATGCGCCCGGGAGACGGTAGCGGGGCCCCGCAGCGGCGCTTGTCGGACTCTCCCGCGGGGCACCGTGCGCGGCCGCGGTGCGTGATGCGTGCATGGAGCGCTATCGGCTGTGAGGGGCCGCGGTGTCTGGGAACTCATCCCCGCGAAAATGAGTGGGGCAGAGTCTTCAGAAAGGGTCAGGGGTGCGCCCGCAGCCGGCGCCGGAGAGAGAGGGGTCAGCGGGTACTCGGGTCGGCTCCAGCTCATGACAGGGGCTACGCCTAGAGAAGGGGCCGATAGCACGGTCCTCGGTGCAGGGCATCGCTGCACGCTGCTTTGGGAAGAGACCCGAGGGCCCCCGACGGCCGCTGGCCCAGGGAGCGCTGCCGAGGCGCGCAGGGCAGAGCGGTCGCTGGGCAGCAAGGGCGACCACGGATCGAGCCTAGCCCTGGGCTAACGCCGGTCGACAGAGAGGCCGATGCGGCGAACCACTCGGCTACACACCAAGGACTTAAATTTTTTTTTTTTTTAAGGAAAACAGTGACCGCCCGTCTATCTGGCATCGGACTCCGCTGGTGTTTCTTGGTGACTAAATCATCACCGGCTTCGCTCCGATTTATTGGGTGGGATATTCTGTTTTGTTTTTAATGAACTAGTGAGGAAATGCCAAGATTTGACAAACAGGCGTAGGCGGCCGGGGACGCGGCGCTTGGCAGGCTCCGGGGGACACCGCCGCTGCAACTCCCGCTCAGCGTCCCCTTTTTCTCTTCTCGGACTCAGATTCCCGTAGAATATCGCCGCGATTAATTTCCACGGAAGAAGAAAGTAACTAAGCACGCAACGACCTCAGCGGGCTGGATACCGCCCCCGTCTCCCCCGGTCGCGCAAGCCCGGCCACCCCCTCGCCCTCNGCCCGACGGGTGCCTCCTCCTCGTCTTCCCCTCTCTCGAGAACACAGAGCCCCGGGGGGCTTTGGTTCTCCGGCCACTGCCGAGCCCCGGCTCCCCACTCCCGAAGCTCCTGGCTCCATGTCGGACACCGCGGGGCTCACGGGCGCACCGGGAGAAGCGTCAAACCGCCTTTGGCCGAGTCCGTCCTTGCCCTCTGCACAGCAGTGAGGGCCGCTCATCCCGCGGAACTTGAGTGCTGTGCCGCAGCTATTGCCTCGGTGCAATAGCGCGGCGCGGATGGGGCGACGCATGATGCGGAGGCGGCCGTCGGCGCCGCAGGGATCGAGGAGAGGACGCCGCCAGTTGCGGTGCTGCTGCCTTGCCGCGACGGCGGGCCCCAAGCCCTCGATAAAAAGGACTTTTCTAACCTAAAATGTTCTTTCCCCCGCCATCAGCAATGAGAACTTTTTGTGGTGTCTGAAGTGAGTAAAGACATAAAGAAAGACAACATGCCGTACCTTGCTATATATAGTTCGCTTTAAGCAACCTTTAGCTAAAGTCTTTCCTGCCGTCAGCACAGAAACACTGAGCAGGGCTGTGGAGGCACAGACACCCATTGCACACGAGTGGGCCCCTTTCCTATCGCTCCATACCTCACCGCCGACCCCCCCAAGCTGAGCCTCGGGACTGCAGAGGGTCCCCAGGCTGACAGGCTCTGCTTACACTCTGGTGGTGGCATTTTACCTCTCTTGGCAGACGTGTCAAAGGACACCTGCAGGTGAAGGTCGGCAGGGCTTCAGGGCTGCCTGCCTGCTGCACGCCCATGGGTTTGTAGACTACACTGCTGAGTTAAAGGGGGCATTCAGGCTCCCATGAAGTTCTGCAGCTGCCTCAGGCCAAAAGGATCATGAAGTTTGCAATCTCTGAGCCAACTGCTAAGGGGGAAATCTAAAAGAAATATTGTATAAAAGCGATAAATTGGTTTAAGAAATGCAGTTGTACATTTGGTCGCATGCCTCATAACTCACCTAGGACATGAAAACTCCAAGGCAGCAGAGAACAGACCCATACATCTTCTCTTGTGGCATATATTAAGTAACTCCATTTCCTTTTAAGAACTTGCAATATCCCAGTGAATAACTTGGTTTCACAAATAAAATTAATATTATAGGGTGTACGTCAACAAACAATAGAAAAGCTCAGAGAGTTTTTCCCAGTTGTAAACATGCAGAATCCATCTGGTCATTAGATACATCTGTGGGTTAAACACTGATTTGTTTATGCAAGACTGATGCTCATGATACTCTTAAACTGGGACTATTCTGTCGAATGCATGTATACTGTAATCCTCTTTTACCTACCCTCCATATGTGGGTTTCCTGTTTTCAGCATGCATTCTCAATGTGTAAACTGTGGTGAAGGATATGTTATAAACCAGGATACTACAGAGCATTTCAGATATTTTCAGAGCACTACAAGCGTGGTGCAAGCATATGCAAATCATCACTTACAGATGTGCACAATGTCTGTAGTAATCTCTGTGTGCTTTTTTCAGTTGTTTGTGGCATCTAATTCAAAGAAAAGGACAGTAATGGATATTACAAAAAACTAACAGTTATTCCCAGGCAGATTCACTTCTACAATGTCCAGACAAACCTTACTGATGAAACCCTGCACTTCTTAATAAAATCAGAGGTTTTGAAGGTTAAGTTATAGATAATTGAAGAAATACAAGGAAATCGAGGGAAAGCTTACCAGGGTAAGGAATTAGAAAGCACTTAAAGACACTGCCAAGGCTGAACATAACTCTGTATCTCTACTCAGTATAATCCAAAAAGTATTTAAGTGCATGCTTAAGATCATTGCTACCTAGGGCAGTATCTAAGAAGGTGCTTCAATGTCTTTATATGCCAGTCATCTGCTGAATGTGTGGTTTACTGCTGGTTTTAAGTATTTACTTAATCAGGGATATTATTTTCAGACTGCCTCATAAAAATAAACAAATGAACAAAAGTTTACAAAAAAACCTAAGAGCAGTTACTGTTCTAGGCAAGAATTTTCATCATGCCTGCTTTCATGTCCTTTTCCATGAGTTAAGTTGTTGGCACTGATATCTGTATGACTACCTTGTTTTTGCCTTAAGTGCTGGTGTTCTCAGCTTCTGCTGCCACCTCATAGCACCACTGTGTGCATCATCCTGTTGGGTGAAAGGACAGTGAGCACCAGCACAGAGTCTGTGAATGCAATGCTGATTGATACACCGTAGAGATTTTGCAGTGGAGGGGAGTTCGCATTTAGCTTATGGCATGGAAAAAAAGAGTCCTTTTTCTCTGTGAATTCTCCATAGCCAGTGTAGGGAAAGCTCAGGGCAAGATCACTCTGGAGTACAGTCAAAGCAACAGTTGGGAAAAGGAACAGATTCAGTTCAAGAATAGAACTAAAATGGGCACAGGCTAGTCAGAAGACTTTCTGGTAAAGAATACTCTTCTACCTCATTTTCCTTCCCTTCCCGTCGAGCTGAGCCAGTGTGTCATGGCAGACAGTCCCT
Organism: Ploceus nigricollis; assembly: GCA_013399945.1. Lineage (NCBI taxonomy): Eukaryota > Metazoa > Chordata > Aves > Passeriformes > Ploceidae > Ploceus > Ploceus nigricollis. The sequence goes on from VXBC01005637.1 coordinate 3,752, forward strand.
GGTGTCTGGGTATCATGAGTCAGCAACAAACTGAAACCATGTGAAACCAGAACAAACCAGAGTGAAGACCTAGCAGTGGATTTCCACCTTCTTTGCTCATGGACTTTTGTTTTCTGTTCCCATGATGGTACAGGTCCCTGCTCAGAGGACTGGCATTTTGCTTGCTCCCCTTAGTTCCCTTTCACAGACCTCACAGGAGTATTTGAGGGACTTGGACAGGATGGTGAAGGGTAGGATGAAGCTTGCAAATAGTCTTTTTCCCTGTTTAGTCTAGAGTAGATGGCATGGTCTACCTCATAAACAGTATCAATGACTATTGCAGGATTTATGTTTGCATTAACTTTCATTTTTTTGGCTTGCTCACCCATGCTAGGCTGGTGAAAATTATTAGTTGTTATACTATTCCTTCAAATTCCCCCTTGGGAATTGTCTCCAAGAAAAACATAAATCCCATTCATTTCAGCACCAAAACTCATTTTAGCACCAGAGGAGTGCTGACAGCCAAGGACATGACATTGAAGTAGAAACAGAACTGACTCAAGGCCTCTTATTTTCAGCTCCAGAGAAGAGGGGAAAGAGATACCGTCAGCCACACTGCAAACAGGAGCTTTTGAGTCTCACTGTTGCCATGAGGCTGCGTGTTTCTGAACTGCTGGGTGGACCCTGCCTGTGAAGGTACAGCACCCAGCTCTTTTGGGAGGCTGTGGGTATGTAGAAGAGACACTGGGGCAAGGAATGTTTTGGAATGACAGCCTTCCTGGCTGTGATGGGAGCTAGGATCAATGGCATCTGCAAGACTGGGGGCTTTCAAAGAATGCCTATGGAGAAATGTGAGGGAATCTCCATCATTAGCAGAAATGCTCAGGACAGAGAAATGAAAGCTGAATATAGAAACTGCAAAAATATTTTTCGAATCCAGGAATGGTCCAAGGAAAAGACTCATGAAGCCATCTGAAAGGATTTTTTAACCAAATATATCTTTTCCTTGAATTCTTAAAATCTTAAATCTGAAAATAGAGAAGTTTGAATGACTTACCAGAGGGCTTTTACCACTACAATGTAGTGTGTTAAAAATTTCTATTGGGAAGAAGCATAAAGTAAGTATAACAGTGTGTTTATTTCAGTGGGACCTGGCATGAAAGTCAGTGGCCACAGCATCATTGCTGATACTCTTGAGATCTAAAAAAGGGACCACCAATATAGGTCATTAACTGAGGTTAAGCAGGGTTAACCCTGACCTTTCTCCAGTCTCCAAACAGGCATCTCTTAAGCAAATAAAACCCACAGTTATTAAAGAACCCTTAAACAACTAGAATAACAAAACAGAGTGCTGTCAAAACTGCAGATCTGTTTCATTCAAAGCATAATATTTATATATGACAGATACTGAAAGGCAGCAGAACTGGTTTTAAGGACCATCTCTCTACCTAGATAGGGGAGGCATACTTTGAAAGAATTCTGTATTTTGAATGACAGTGAGAAATGAATTTAAGTTTTCCAAAAAAAAGTATTTTAATTCCTAGAGCCTGGAAATTCCTAACTGTTTAATAAAGAACAATATTGGAAATACTGGATGTTCTGTTAGAATTACAGGTGGAGCCTGAGATGCTAAAAGGCTGTTCAAAGGATCACTTAAGTCTGACCTAGCTCAGCACTAGTCTCACATTATCTTTCCCACCCTCAATGGTTTCAAAATCTATAAAACCAGACTTGAGCTGATGTTTACTTTTACAGCTAATGGTTCCTCAATTCTAAAAGAACTTCTAAGGAGTAGATAAAAGCAGCTGCAAAAGTGATCTAGAAATAAACATCCAGAAGAAAGCATAACTGCAATCAAAGTTCCAGCTGTTCTCGTCTCAATTTTTATCAGTATCCTTTTTAATCAGGCACATTTTGAAGTCAAAGGCTTATTTCCAACAGCTTTTGTCCATATATATATATACACACACACACATATATATATGTGTGTGTATGTAAGCTCCTTGAAATATTACAGAAGTTCTGTTTCATATCAAAATACTGTACATTGTCACTGAAACTATTAATTCTCTTTTCCTCATCCCCCATATTCTCTCTGGGCCCCTCTTTTGCATCTGGCATCTGTACTGATACTCAAGATGACAAATACTGATAACTGTGAAGCTGCAATGCTGCATACCTCCATAAGGCAAAGCTTAGCCAAAGTTAGTCATTGATTTATGTCCCATATTCTGTTCAACAGCATAAGGGGTTTCTTTTCTAATTCCATACCTTTAATCCTTGCCACCTTCAACCTAGTGTGTGTCAAATTTCCACCTTATTGTTGCAGCTGTGGTTTCTTAAAGTGAAAGTATGCTCCTTGAATGCAGTGACACATTCTTCAGTTTATTCACAGATTTAAATTCTCAGTTGTTCAAAAATGCCTGAACTCATCAAAATATGATGGTGTGGATTTTTTTCTGTTTTATATGGTTAATACAGAGGTTTTAAAAAAACAAATGATGGATTTGGGATGACTATTTTTATTTGCTCCAAATCTGTAGAAAGTATAGTAACTTAGGCAGAGATAATAAGTCTAGGGTTCTCCTTATCAAAGAGTTTACTTACAAAATACACAAGGTAGAAGAAGCTCTCCCACACATAAAAAGCCTTTTGCAGGTGTAGAGATGAAAGGAAACTGTGCAGTGTCTAGGTACAGTATTACTTAGGGTAACTTCATAACAGCACAGTAGGAGACAGCCCACAAAGCAGATGAGTTTCAGGAGAATCTGTATTATTTCAAAGCAGAGCTGCAGAAGTTCAGTATTTTTTTTCATTACCTTCACTGTTTTAGGAGAATACCCAGCTTTCCAGTGCTCTCCTATGAAAAAAGGACCAGAGACAAGATGCTGTAAATACTCCTCCAGAAGTTTGCAAGCAAGTCCTCTGCATTACTTTCCCAACCCTTTTGACAGCCCTCTGTGGACCACTACTCTTCCTGCAGGTGAGCTGGTGAGAAGGACCATAACTTTGCTTCAAGTTGCTTCAGTTCAAAATCTGGTACAGTAACTCAAACCCATTTTTATCATCTTTAAAAGCTAAGAGGTTAGTGTTTTCCACCAGAGCAGCTGACACACGTCCAAATCCAGGAAAAGACCAAGAAAATAGCTAAAAGCAGTAACAATTTAAAAACCACTGCAAAAAATCTGCCAGAAGACATCTGTCAAAGTCCAAAAAGTTCCAGTTATGTATGATTTCATTTGATCCCAGAGGCTAAATAATGCACAGGAAAGATTTAATAATGTTATGCAGATTATGTGTGGAAATATAAGAGGAACCGAATACAATGCCAGTTTGAAAAATCTTCATGTGCTCATAGCACTATTATTGCTGCACAGTCAGAAAACAGCTTGAGCAACAGACTATGATAATAAAATTTAAAATTGGAATTGCTAGGATATTTACTCAGGTGAGGCTCTTTGATTAAAAAAAGATTACTTAATATTTTCCCTCTGCCAGGAAATTACCAGTGGAGAGAGCCCCATTCCTGTTTCCACCACATCAAGTTCCATTGCCATGTGAAAGCCTGATAGTGAAAATGTGGTAACCAAGGATCACTGCTCACAATGTTTCCAAATGCCAGTGCAAAAGAGACTTCAGCTACTAAATGTAGAACAAATATGAATGGCCCTCAGCTATCTCTGCTTGCGAGTTTGAATTACAGCATCTGGCTGAACAAGAATTGCTGAAGTACAGGTATGTTCCTTTTGCCAAGCCACTTCCAGAAGCAGTAATTTCTGGCAGAGGGAGAGAGGAGGCAGCTGTAAGGGTGATGTGAATGGCCACAACAGGATCTGCCAAATGATATCTGTCAAATCTCCTGCTAGTGTAATACTCTGATGCCATTTAACACACTTTAAATACTGGCAGAGGAGGGATTATTAAACAGGTTTCTTAGCCAGCAGAGCTATGGGCTTCACCATTAAAAATAAAAACCAAACCAAACAAAACCCCTCACACCTGAAAGCAGAAGTAAATGTATCCTATCTGGCAATATCTAAAAACTTTTGTCTAGACTCTCATGCAGGAAGCTAGTAAAATGTTTCCTAGATTTCTTTAAGCCGGCACTTGTGGTAGTGTTGCTTCAGCTAGTGTTTTTGTCTCCCTTGGGGTAGTGGTTATACTTTTACCAGCTGAAAATTTATGCTTAATAGTTTTTCTTTCAGTGGAAGGATCTAAGACTTTTCCTTCCAATGCTAAGACTCTTTTCAGGGAGTTTCAGTAGGTTTCTTGGGTTTCTCATTTCCTCTTGCTATTCCTGCTCTCATCTGTTTTGCAAATGGCCACCATAATGTTAAGCTTATCTAATGGCCAGGCCTCCAGCTGGAAGAATGCCAGCAACATTCTGAAAATCAGTCATCTGAAAGCATTCAGAGGACACGGCCATCACCTTCTCCCTGAACCTCAAACATAAAACTTCCCTGATAAGCACACAGTCCAACTCCATGAAAAGTAAGAGGTTAATCTTAACTTCAGATATCCCTTTAAGCAGCTTCCCTCAGTGACACTCAGACACTTTGTTCAATTCATCTCACTCTACAAATAATAATTCTTTTTTTTTCCCAGTGTTTGGGATACTGTTTGTACACATTTATAGTAAAGGGTGAATGTCTCCCTAATGGTTTCACTTCAAATGCAGCTTTCACTACATTGTTGTTTCTCCTTATTTAGTTTTTCCCTCACTGGCAGGGTATGATCCAATTACTCCTGGCTTTTGAATTCAGGCATGGCCATGGCAGTTCCTTCCACCAGTGTGACTTTGGACTTCTGTCACAAGTCCTGTTGAGAAAAGTAACAAGGGCAGAAGAACAAATGTCTTTCCCTTGGTAAAGGGAAGTTGGCAAAAATGCGAGATTTGTTGCAGGCCTTTATGTGCAGACATAGAGATCAAAGTTCTAATGAATTCTGCTATTGACCTTACTGAGCTCTGAATGTTATTCAAAAGGAGGAGTACTGGGTCTTCAATTCAGAAATTTGAGAAAAAGTCCAAAAAACAGCCCAAGGTCTGCATACGATACTCTGAAGACACAACACCTGGCAATAAATATCGAAGAAGGAGCTAAGAAGCTTAACTTTGCAAACATAAAGATAGAATTTTATCATAACATTTATTTAGTTAAGATGTGAAAAAGAAGAGCTGCAAGCAACTCCTATACATCCTATAGGAGAACCAACACTGTAGGAATTGGATGTGTGTGGAAAAATTATCCCCCATTTGGACTTAGGTTGCCTCAAATAAAAGGAATTCTGAACTTATAGGAGATAGAAAAAACAGGCCCAAAGGAGGAAAGTGCAGTGTGAAGATATCTACACAAGAAGAGACTGCCCTCTGCAGTAACCTTATTTTGGAAAGAGAGCTGACAAGAGGAAGACCTGCTGTCTGCTGCAGTACCTGTCTGAAGGGCTGGTTCAGTCAGCACTGACAGAGACAAATCCCGAGAGCCTGCTGCGAAAAGTCTTTCCCAGCTTCCAGGGATCCCAGTGCCTCAGTGCTGCGGGATGTGCTACTGCCCATAGCGTGAAGGCTGCTGAACATCAGTCAAACAGTTTCCATTCTGCTAAACCAGAGGATACAGAAAGCAGAGAAGTGGGAATGCACGGAGTTAGAGGAGGTATCATAGTGCATAAGGTAAATGTCTTTCTGGAAAAGGAAAAAAGTCACATACTTCATACTGTTTTCTTAGAGAACATAGTAGATCTTAGCTTACTTATTTTGACTAAATGGGAACATATTTAGGAGGGAGCTACATTTAAGTGAATTTAGTGAAAAACAAAACTTAAAACAATAGTTACACAGGTTTAAGCAGGCACAGCTCTAGGGATGTCAGCTGGTGACTTAAATGGGCTGCAGGTCTGCCTGGTACAATCATTTGTTGATTAAACAAACCTTCTCGAGGCTGAGGAAACCGAATAACAGCAATGAGGCTTCCTCCAGCTCCTAATGAGCAGCATAAGGTCCTGTAGTAGCTTTCCTGTCCTAGGACTGAGCCAAACAAACAAAAATAGAATTTCTGGAATCTATTGCATTTCTGAAGGGCATTATTTAAAAATTAGACCGCAAAAGATTATTATCACAGGCATACCACTTTAGAATAGCTTTCCTAGAAGCAAAGCAACTTTGGGGAAAACCTCTCAAACAATGCTCCTTACTGTAAGACACCTGTTCTCCTTAAAGCACTTTTTTTAGTGGAAATTGCCCCAGCTGAATTAAATTTGTTTCCCTTGGGCCTGCATTTTCTTTAGCCAACACAACAGCTGCACCATGTGGAGATGAGCCACAAGAATTGTAACAACACATGTTTGTGATTGCAGTATCAGCTTTGGCAGATTTCAGTGCAGAGGTCTTTAACTGCCTTCTATTAGAGAGCCAGCTTTGCAATATATACAACATTTTGCAAAGTAGTAGCAGTAATATAGATATAGTTCTGTGTATTTCTTATACATGATGGTACAGTAAAACCAGAAAGGAACTGACTATTACTTATAGCTATAAATATTGTATTAAGTACAACCTTTTTATTTTGCATGTAAAAGTAGGAACAGAACAGAAGGATGGGTTAACTACAATAAAATCCCCTGAGGTTCCTGTGCTAGCTGTTACCCAGTCCTGCAACCATTCAAAACGTGCACTAACTCTGTTATTTTAAAGCTGTAGTAAATTTAATCTCTCCAAGAAATTGCTGAATTCCTGAAAAATAATGCATAATCTTGTTTCAATGTGCTTTCTTCCCCTTCCTTTCAAGAACAGGTGCCAAAAACTGGTCTTGTGTAGCCTAATGCAATATACTTTAGAACGCAGTTTTGAAGACTGCTTTTGAGGCATTTAATTTAGAGCTTTTGAGTATCCCACACCCATCAAAATTATGTACTTGTTTTTGAAAGACCATTTTGAAAGGTCAAGAAAAATGCCAATAACATTTGAGTCAAGTGTTTATAATGTGTTTTTCCTGTTATTTTATGTAAAATTAGTGCTGTATGTATTTGTGGGTATACTAACACAGTTATGTGGTTTTAATCTTCCTACACATTTTCTCACTTAAAATTGCTATACCATTGCAATGAAAATTATACTTAGATATTGTAATGCATTAGCAGGCAATGCATATTATACAACATTGCCTAAGTGTCTCTGTGACTAGGAACAGCATATTTTCCCACTGTCTAAAATTTCAGATGCTTAGTATCTATTCCACAATAAGGGGACCACTTCTACACTGTTTATCTTCTCTGACTGCATAATTTCTCATCTAATGAACCAATGACACATTATTAAGAGGTTATTTCAAATAAATGGTAGTGTCTAATATGATCTGTCTCCAATCTTGAGTTTTTCTCCATCCTCCTAGAAGACGAATGGGCCAAGCATGGAAACATTAGTCAAGCAAAAATCTGCCTTTATGTTCACACTCCCATGAGAAAATTAGACAGGACTCTCCTTTAAGGACTGATCCTCAAAGTAGTATATTTGGAAGAAAGAATCTGCTGATGTAAAGAGATTTTAGATCAGGTCCTAGAGACATTCTGCCTAGTTTGAACTGCATAGAGCAGTGATTTGCTATCTATTATCCTTATTGAAGGAGAGACACAGCATATATTAAAACATGTAGTTTGGCTTTTTTACTCTGTTTCAGCTTTTCTTTGTTTAACCTAGTATTCAAATTAGCACATCCATTTTAAAATTATCTTTAAGGAATTTATACTGCATATTGTTAGTCTGGTAAGAGCAGCTTAATACCACCAGTATAACAAATTAGATCATGGAACTACAGAAGAGCTCAAGGATGAAGCAATAAAAGTTTTGTACCGGCCTGTTCAAGGTTACACAAAAACATTAAGCTCTCTCTTGTTTAGAAGACATTGAAACGTGATATATGAACACAAGAAAGTAAAAGAAGTAATGCGTTTAAATCTTAAAACCATTAGCAGTTTTATTCTGTAGGGATCTATGGGAGGAGATGGACTCCACCCTGAGGAAGATAAAAGACCTTAGTTTTCTCAACTGGAAGGAGTGATTCATGTTAGGTGGAAGTGGTATGCATGTGATATTCCTTATGTGGTAAATTAACTGTTTCTATTAGGAAAGCTCCTAGCATATGGAATTGCTCTATTTTCTTCAGCTCTGAAAGAAAATCATGCCACCAAAACTTTTTTTCTTTTTGCTAACTCCAGGCTGGGTAAAAATGGGCTGTTTTGATGGCTGTTGATAAATTCTCTTGTGGTATTAAATAAATCCATTAATCATCCACTAAAAAAATATTTTTAAGGAAAGAATAGTGGAAAAATCTTAATTCTCAAATTTAATGGGGTTAATTAGCTCTCTAGATAGTAACTTCCTCTATGCTTTGCTGTGGTTTTATAGCATTACCTATGTACACTTTAGTCACTTCGAAGTCTTGTTTTCAGCAGAAAGTTCCCCTGCTCAGTAGTGACAGCAGTTTAAGGACTTATCCTGGGTAGTGGTGAGGATGCCATAAAACTCTCCCCTATTGAACCAAATCAAACCTGCTTAGAGGAGAACTCAAAGGAGTGCATCGTACAAAGCCAGTTCTGTGAAAATTCATTTTTTGCTGCTTTGGTTTTTCTTTAGCACACAGGCTGCTGTGGGGAAGGCTTCACACTGCTTTTAAGCGCAAATCTTAGCATTTTTCTCGTTTAGATTTTTGATTTTTGCATGGGTCCTTATCTTGTAATCAGACACATTACTTCATAGTCAGTCATGAAATGGCTGTTATGTCCCTGAACATTTTTTTTTTTGGTGAAGTTTTAGGACTGGAATTGTATTTAGGTTTTGGATTTTTTTTTTTAAGTGTGACTGTACATGTTATACAAGTAACTTATTTGGACTTGAGTTATGATCTTCTGGCATGTTTTGGTCGGGAAAGTTGGAAAAAAGTAAGAAACTGAAATGTGGTTTCTGGATTGTAAAGCATTTAGATGAGTGATTCTTCCTCATAAAAACATTTGCTTTTTAATATTTATGAAGCAAGCTGGAGATGCACTTCAGAAATAAATAGGAAGGGTTTTACTAAAAACGCCAAAACTCTGTAACTGAATAAACTGTAAGTACTTCATGGCATTGTTTTTGCAGTGCTCAGTATTCACAATGTGCTTTCAGGTTGTTAAGTTCTCCTTATTTTTTGTTCTGTCATTTGGTATCACACATATTGATACTTCTCTTCCAGCACTTAGGTGAAAGGCTCACAAGGGCAAGGAAACTTCCCTCCTTTGAATCTGAAATAATGGGTCCTGTTAGCCTCTTGAAATCTTTATCCCTAAAAATTGTAAAAAAAAAAAAAATCCTTATCTTCCCTAAATATTTCTGCCATGTATTATTAAAATTCTCACCTCAGGAGCTAAAGGAAGATAGGAGAAAATCCAGCCACCATGGTGGTGGAAGCCTTGGCCATAAGGCTGTGTGTACTCACACAGCTGAAGCTGGTTTCATGAAGTACTTGCTTCATCAAGTAATGATGATTCAATCTTTCTTTTGTTATTGATACTAGTTTCCACCCCGACTGCAGGCATTAAGGCTTGCTAGTTAAACGTTATTTATTTATTCTCCAGGGTGTGAGCACACCTCTTTGCACACTGGAGAGCAGATGGTTGCTCTCAGAAAGAGAAGGAATATTTTTGTGCAGAAGAGAATCCAGAGTAACCCGCAGTATTACCACAACAACAGTAATTGTTTCACAAACCAAAATGATTTTTTTTTTACATTAATGCCAATCTGTAGATCCCATGAGCACAATCAATGCAGCTGTAGTACAGACCAGAATATCTTCTGTGGTCAACTGTAAATAGCAACTCTGTATCCATGGTTTATTTTTACCATAGTGTGCTATAATAGGAAAAATAGCAAATGGTAAGTCTATATATAGCCTGTTACCAAGACTGTGAGCTAGATGGTTAGTCAACTGTAAAAGCCTATCCTAATCAACAAATGACTTTAGGTCCAGTAATAATATTTTGGATATCAAAATAATGTATACTTGGTAGTGAGAGGAATTGCAGCAGTGCAGCTAATATTTTATGGGTTTTTTATGGCTCTTTTTAGTGTTAAGTAGGAATTTTGTGAATCATGTTGCTTTTAACAGACTGGATATGGATAGCAGACTCTATATTGCTGTACTTATATTGCCTGACTTTTTATTTTCTGCCTCTTTCTTTTGTTGGACTAGCAAAAATTAATTTTCCTTTTAGTGACATTAATTAACCATTAAATTGTGAATAGTTCAAGAAAGGAGACCCCCTGTCTCTCTGCCTTGTTCTTTATTCCTAAACTTACTTAAAAACTCACTATAGAAAAGTATAAATTTTATTCCAGACTTGAAAATATGATGTTCTTTTATATTTTTTGCATAACTATTTTATGACTGACAAGGTTAGGAAAGTATATAACAAATTCTTAGATAAGTCTTCAAGGCTACTTCACATTAGACATGATAGGTAGGAAGAACATACAGGCAGAAGTCAGTTTTCCTTATCTTTTGTATAAACAAGCTGGTATTTCATTCAAGGCCTTTTCCTTAACTTTCGGCATACCAGATCACTATCAGGCAGTCCCAGGGAGAGATATGCAAACATGTTGTTGTTGACTATTTATCTACTGAATTTATGAATTGGATTCCAAGGAAACCAGGCTCCTGCATTCATTCCATTTTTGTGCTTGCCTGCCATCCCCTGCCTTTCTTCCCTTCACAATAATTTGTGACTTACCTTACTAGTCTTAAACATGTTTCATGAAAAGTTGGAGCTCTGTAATTATAGTAAATTCCTATTTTTACAAAACTCAAGGGTAGAGGAGAGAATGCCCTGCTTGTGGAGCAGTCTACTCCAGGGCAAAGGAAAAGTAAGGGAAACTCTGTCCTTACCTGGGTTTGGGCCCATGCTGTGGGCTGGCCTGCAGCTTTCTCCTGTAAGCCAAACACCTTTTCCTGCGAGTTAACCTGCAGGTGTAATGGAGACACAGCATCCTTGGGACTCCATGGGGTAATGCCAGAGTGGGCCAAGGCATGGTGAGACATCAGTGGTGTGGAGGGTTTTAAGGAGGATCCAGCTGGGAGCATGCTTGGGGGTCTATATGGATTTTGTTGGTTTTAGTGTGCCAAGCAGGTGAATGGAACTACTGTGGGATGATAATTCCACATCAAGGGAAAGAGCACTGAAGACCCTGTCTGTGTGAAAGAAATGGGAGCTACCATGGTGAAAGGGTAGGAAGCACATAGGAAAAAGAGCTGGCCTGTGAAAAGCACCACAGACATGATGAAGGACTAGGGGTATTTTCTTTGGGGAGTGTTCATGACAAGTGTCTCTTGGAAAACACACACTATTTATTAATTCTGCTGTTTTACAGTAGCATCATGTATTCATTACAATGAACTTTGTTTAAATGAGCCTGATCGAATACCTTCTGAAGTAAATGCTGCTTTTATTTGCTATCAAAGGAATGAGATAAGGTCCCTGCTATAACATAGGTAATTTATTTGCATGATGTTTATGAATGACTTTGAAGTATGTATTTGTTATTTAAATCCCAACATTAGTAATACCTGTTGGAAATGCAGACATGAGCTTCTCAAGTAATTTTTATTCTTCTTAGTTTTATTACAAACTATATACAACTGAGACAGGACTGATATCTCAGGAATTTTTTTGTTCATATTTTTAGGGGCTTGAGAACTTCCTTTGTGTGTGTTTATACAGCACCTAATAGTTGTCCATGCCATCATGATTCCTAATTTCATTGCAGTATAAGTAATTATAATGTATATTATTTTATCTGTTTACAAAACTGTATTATAATATAAAATAATTATAGTACTCAAAAACTAAGTATGGTCTTCATCCATTCTTTGGTCTAAGGAATTGTATTTGATGTTGATGCCAGTTCTGCAGAGAAGGGAGTTCTAATTCAGGCAGATAAATTTGTAAAATGGATAAAATACTTCAGAAGAAAAAGAGTAATTCAGTTAGTTTGCTCCTACATTTTTAGGATTGGGCTACATTAAGCCTTTTCTTACTCTGCTGCCTTCTTAGTGTTAGTCCTGCTGTTGGAAGAAATCATGGGAATACTCATGTAGAGTGTCTGCAACTTCCTCATCTCCATCTTGTCTAGACACCAGCAATCTCATAGTATATTCATGCCTCCAGAACATCTAGACTTCTCTTAACTGGGAACTCTGAATGAGGTAGGAGAACAGAGGGAATCTGTTTTCCCTTTCAAAGTTCCTTCTTTGCCAGTGGCTAGGTACAGTATTGTAATGAATACCAAATCAGTGTCATATTTCACAGCATGGTTCTCAAATTCATGTCACAGGGGAAAAGTGAGATAGTGTTATTTATTCCAATGTCATTGACTAAAAATACTACTAGAAATTATAAGAGATGAATAAAGTGATCTTGAAAAATAGCGTGGTATATACGTTATCCTACTGATGTTTTATTTTCAGTTTAAATGTACTTAGAAAGCTTTCTGGCAATTGCACAAGATACAACTTAAATTTCTGTGAGAGAGGCATGGAATTAGTCCATACTTTTTTTTGGCACTGTCTGCCCCACTCTGTAATAAAGCCAGGCTACCTAACTTCTCCTCTTTCAGACATCTTGAGTTTTTTACACTCTTTTCTCTCTTCAGTGGCATAGATGGAGGACAGTCCTGCTCCATCTTCCTCAGTTACTGAGGAGTCAGGGTATTTTTTTGAAGTGGGGATTGTGGTATTGAATAGTTTCAAATGAAACGAGAAAATTTCTAAATGTGCTATTTTTTGCTTGGAAAATTTTTCTTTTGTTCTTGTCAACTGTTGTTTAAGGGAGAGGTAAAAGTGGCGAATTAGACTGTTTATCTTAAGTTTTTCCAGAAAATGAAATGTATGTGTGAATGGGGAGAGGGAGCACTTCTTGGCTATGTTTCTTTGTATTGCTGTTACAACTATAATATAGTACCTGTATTTTATTTCTAAGAATCCTTTTCCTTGCTTTAATGTGTAGTCTGTGGCACCTTTGACTTGAGATGTGGGAGCAAAACCTGCCTCCTCTGAAATAACCCGGACAAAATACTGCCTTAAATATTTGTGTTGAAGGATGTGGAGACAACCTCTGCATTCCAGAGTATTAAAGCCAAATAGGGATGTCAGACTTCCCTTCATTAGGTGAAATTGGTGAACTGTAAATAATAATTGGTCAGTGGCTATAGTCAAATACCCTGTAGAACAAAGCTGGACACTGGCCACGTGGCATTTGCTATCTGCCTGACCTCACCTGTCCTTGAACTGGAAAATGAGACATGTGGGATTCCTCCTCACCACGTTCTGAAGCACTCATACCATACTCCATCTCATCCATCTCAGGCATCTGCTGGCTCCTTTTCCTGGGTGGTTTTTTTTTTTTTTACACCCCCCCTACAAACTCCTGTTTATGCTATGGACACATCTGGCAGTACTCCTGGTGAGCCACTGTGGCTTGTGGGATGATGCTTGGAAGAGCTCTGCATTAATCTGTTGTGCAAAGGAAGATGTTCTATTGCAGTTTTTCCATGACTCAGAAAAACAAAGAAACCTAAAAGGTCATATGGTGGTGTGTGATTTGTTTTGTGGGTTCATTCAATATTGCCATTGTGCATTTGGCCGACTACAGTGAGTCAACTGGGTTGGACTGACTCAGACAAAGTAGAGAACTTGCACAACAGTAGGACTTCAGTCATTCTAAATTCCCTTGCTAGTGCACATCAAAGAGACGAAATTATGTATGGAGTGCAGATTATTTTTATGAAGTGGGAGTGTAATACTTGCACATCTAAAATCAGTTCGAAGTGGAATGTGGGCATCTCAGTGTTTTTATGGAACTTGCCTAGGTGTTTTACTACCTTGAACTTCCATTAGTTAGGCAAATAAACCTACTGACAGGAAAGGATATAGAAATTGGCTTGAGCATGTAAGCTTTTCTTGTATTGACTTGGCTGGATCTACTTGGATCCATCTGATTGAAGCACATAAACAGCAGAAAGTCGAAGTTGTAAGGTGGTGAAATTGCAGCTGTCACATAGTGCTCTGGAGCCTGAAACCTGCTGCTTGAGTAATTACGTGACAGCTTCCCCTGCTTCGCAGGGTAACTTGTGTGCTTTGGCACCACACACCCAAGAGCCAAGCGCCGGCACTTTTCACCTCAAAAGCTTTCCCGTGTCACCCGAGGCGGCTGCGGGGAGCAGCTCCGCCGGCCTGCCGTGACTGACTTCAAGCTTCCCCTCAGCACTGTTCTGCAGCCGGCTGCCCACGAAGACTTTGACTTTCTGAGGAGGGGCTGGGTGCCGCTGCCTCACCCGGCGCACACAGGCGGGTGAAAGGCTCGGCCGCCCGGCAGCGCTGCCCCGAGGCCACGGGGTGGCCGCGGGGGAAGAGCCGCCCTCAGGCAGCGGTGCTGCCCTAGGCTACCCTTGCCCGGCGGCGCAGCGCCCAGAGCCGGGGGCCGAGGCGCGGGGGCGGAACGGCGTCGCGTGGGTGCCGGTTCGCACGGCCTGACTCGCAGAGACGCCCCGCGGGCGGGGCGAGTTCCGCGGGCGGA
>VXBC01005637.1:19500-96602 GCA_013399945.1 Ploceus nigricollis
CAGTGAGGTCACTCGGGAGCTGTGTGGGTCTGGTGGGGCCCTGGGGCTCGGTCAGCGGCCCTGGGGGGCCGCGGCGGCGACGGCGGCATGGAGCAAGCAGCGCCCAAGAGGTAAGGACCCTCCCTGGCGGCCCCTTCCCCGCCCGGGAGCGGTGGCACGGCCAGGGTGAGGCCTCGGTCCCGGGGTCTGTGGGGGGGCAGTGGTACAGGCACGGCGCTGAGCCTTGCTTAGGGCCGAAGGGCTCTGTCACGTGGGGTACGGTGGATGCCCCGAAATACACCCCCCAGTAAATGCCCTGGCGGAGACGAACCCTTGGGGGCTGCTTGAATTAACATTTTTAACGTGAAGTGAGGGAAACTTGGTCGCCGAGCAGAGTCCTCTCTGCCCTGAGGGTCTCTCACTCGATGGTTCAGGTCTGTGGCAGGAGCACACATGAGTAGTTCTCTTTTCACGTTGGAAAGTGTCCTTGTGTTCTGCTGCTGGAGGGATGGATGCTTGTGGGGGTGGGCGTTACATAGTTGCAATTGCAAATCAGGGAGTGGGAAGAGGCAAAACCCAGGAATATTCCCACACTAGATACATTTTCTCAAATATATAGGCTATCAGGTCATATTAATTATTGTGCACGTTTTTAAAAATAATTTATCATTTGACTTGTTAGTGCATAAAATAATTTTACTTTGTGTTAAATTTAAATTTAATCATGTATTTCAGTTGGAAGAAGATACAGTTGTACAATACACAGACTGTAATTGTGTGGTGTACAGAATGTAGTTACATGGTTTGCATATATATTTACTGTCTTTGAGCTCTGATTTTACTTTTGCTTCCTGATAATGAAAAATCTAGGGACTACACAATATAAATTTGTGATAAAAGATATTAGATAAGTTTTTGCATTCATCTTTAAAACCTGTACATTCCCCGTTTAGAAAAAAAAACCTTTAAAAGCAGCTTCCTGTAGGATGATAAGACTTGAGAAGGATGTAGTCTTAAATATCTGATGACTTCTCCAATAACACATCAAGTGACAGTACCTGCTGTGGAAAACTTTGAAAAAGAATTGGTTTGTAGTTGCTATCTAGGATGGTTTTAGCAGGCAGTGGGGTAAGAAGGGACAGGCCTATGCTGAACTTTCAGGTCGACAGTGCTGCATATCTCAGATGAAGGAAGTAGGACAGGCACCAGCAAAAATTTAGGAAAAGAAATGCAAATGTCTGGGGAGTAATCAATGTCACCAGCAGCAGTGAAAACCTTGGGAACTGGTGGTGTTACAGGACTAAATATCAAACTCTGAAGTTAGCATAACCTGCCAGATGTTTTGGGGAAGATGTGGCATTTGCTGTAACTTTATTGCCTAGCTGGAGGTGTGTATCTGGCCTAACTGAAACTAAGAGATGTTTAAATCTTTGGATTAGGTCAGAAAGAACTAGATGTGGGAATGTCTAAACTCTGGCATGTTTTTATATTCCACATGGGTTTTGAAGCTTATTTCTAGAAATCTGTGATGAGAACTCAGATTTGTTTCTTTAGTGGAAGGGAAAATTCGAACTCAGTAAGATATTAACTCAGGTTATTTCTTAAGATTTGAAGCAAATTTTTCATGGCTGTGCATAATATCTCCTTTATTGCTAGTTTTGTACAGTTTCCCAGTTGTTGGTATTCTCAACTATTCTAGGCCACCCCCTTTTTCTGCAAGTCTAGAAGAAATGCAGATTATTTTTTTGTGGGCTGAATTTTTGGTGCTGTCCTTGGATGCAGTAGTGGTGTGAAATGGACCGTGTTTACTTGGCAAAACAGATGTGGACACCAGAATTTTTTACTTTGGAGCCTGTTGTTCACAGGAGCAGTTACTGGGAGGGATCTCTTGACATCATATCTGTGGTGCAAGACATCCATTTACAGGTAGCAGGAATTTCATATGTACGCTAAAAAGCTGCATGGATGTCCTAGAATCCCAGTGTTGCCTCACAGGTAGGGCACTTTTATCTGTACTTTCTTGTAGAGAAGCACACAATGCAATTGCCTGTTGCATAAATCTGTAATACAGCCCTTCAGAAAGCAGCAAGGATGATGCCCAAGTGACATTCTAGGCCATTGTGACTTTTCAATGGAGATGCTGTCAAAATAATTCACTTTTTTCCTTTGACTAATGCACTGCAACAGTAACACCAGACTTTTAAGAGAGACTCCTTTTCAGAATATTTTTAACTTTAGAAATAATTTAGAGTAGATGTTCTGATTTTATGCTGAACAATTAGTGCAGTAGTTGATACAGTGTTTTCTTGCATCTTGAATCTTTAACTGTACTTTAGATGTGCTTTATAGTTTTTCTCTCACTAGAAAGGAGATTTGTTCTTGAAATAGTTACAAAATTTGCCTCTTAGTGGTGTAATTTTTCTTTGTTGTTATTGTTTTGTTTTTCTGTATCCTTGGCAAGCTCACATGTGAGGATACAGGTTGCATACAAGGGAAAAACAAAGTAGTTATTGACAGAATTTTCTCAATTACATAGTTTTTAATCTTGCCCATCTCCTGCATGCTACTGCCAAATAAAAGGCTGCTTAAATTAACAAGCATGGGAAGTGTTAATGAAGGTTTTCCAGTCCTTTCTTTAAACTTGAGTTTAATGTTCACTGAAAAACACAACTTTTCAGGTTTTGTGTGAAGAGGAAGAACTTGTTCTTAGAATATGAACTGCTTGTGATAAAGGTGTTTTTTAATGTCCGTGTCAGTGGACGTGTATGCAATTGTCAAGTTCCTCCTGAAAATGATGGGACAAAAATGTTTGGGCTTTATTGGCAGAATGCTAAATGTAGGTACACAGCACAATGGTGTAAACTGTCTTAATCTTGCTTCTACTTGTGCGAGTGCTGTGAAGCAGAGCAAATGTCTCAAGGCTTCCACGTGCCACCTCTACTTCAGATGACTGCAGTGATTGCTCCTACTACCTTCTCTTTTAATATATCAGTGTAATTGATCCCAGCCATTCTTCTTAAATGTTTCAATGTGCTAGTTCTTCTGCACAATAAACCACATATATTCATGTTTCTTGGAGCGGCTGTCCAGTTTTTTGTAACTCATGACAGTAATTGATGGCTTTTTATTCTTTATTCCAGCTTTATTTTTTACTTTTGAACTTTCAGGGATTTTTTATCCCTACCTCTATAGTACATCACCAATTTATTTTGTGAAATCTATATGTAATTACTGTAGGGTACTATGGTCATACTTTTTTTCCCTTTCATTTTTGGGGAGGAAATCTCTTGCTCTTTCATGTTGCAGTTCAAGTTTTTCTGATCTTTATGCTACGATTGAGTGCCTCCTAGGTTTTTCTTTTCTAGAGTTTTGCTGGTGTACTCAATGGCAAATAAGATTCTGGTCAGACTAGAAATTAATGTTTTCTTGTATGAACTGGATTTATAAAAGTATAATTATTTGCTAGGATGTATTTTCCTTGTTAAGAGACTAGGTGTTATGTGGTCAAACCTTCTTGGAACAAGAAAATCGTTTTCACAGGTCTTTCCCAGAAGTGTAGTTTAGTTTGTCCTTCTGGTTTAAGGAACAGCTTCCCTTCTGGAAGACCTCTAAAATAGCTCATAATCACTACCTGATAGTTTAGATTCTAGAGAAAAAAAGAAACCCAGAACAACTTTCTGTCCAGGTTTTATACTGAACTTCTCTGCATCTCCTTTGGACTTTCTCATATATGGAGATATATATACGTATATACATACATACACACACATATGGCACTTGCATCCTTTGGCCAGAGTAAAGCAGTGCCTGGATTTGCTGGTTTATTTGTTCTAAATGCTTGTGTTATGAAAGTAGAGGATGAATGAGGGAGAGAGGAACGAGACACATTCTATCTTTCTCTCCTATTGTTCTTGTGCCCTTTGTCTCTTCATTTTTGCCTCCTGCCCCCTCTTCACCTTGCCCCCTTCCCCCTGCCATTAAAAGCTGATGCTGAAGTCTTAGATGTGTTTCTCTGTCCTAAGATTGTTGCTTACTTTTAAGTAACAACATACCATTTCTAGTCTCTTGTATTCTGCTTGGTGCTTTGCAGCCAGTTACACCGGTCGCCACCTTCTTCCTTGTTTCTCCTAGAGTTTTCATCAGTGCTTTCTTCACTGCAGCCCTTCAGGGTATATCGCCTGGTGTTCTGCAGTTCAAGAGCTGAATATTCTATTTAAACATCCAGAAACAGAATCATTAGAATGTCTGAGTCATTAGGATTTTTCTATGGTTCAAAGAACTGTGGTGTTGATACTATCACTTGAACACCGGATGCAGCATCTGTACTGTTACAGTGCTTGTGAAGGAGCGGGAGGTGTTTTGAGCAGGGTATTTGGTGATGACATTCCTGAGGCCACGTACCTTTCTCACTGGAAATAGGTTTTGTATAAAGCTGCTTTAGTGCCGAGTGTGATTTGGTCTTGTAACATGTTTGTCAGAGTTGGATAATATGAAAATAATTTTAAAGCTACAAGATGCTTATTTTTTTAATCTCCTGGTTGCTTCTCAAGTACTCCAGATAATGTTATTTGACAATGACGTTGGTTTTGATCAGTTTATGGCTGTTTGTGATTGTTTCACTCACTCTTCTCAAGCACTCACAATGCCCTGGCATTAATGGTGCTGTTGGAACCCTTTTGGTATGGATTTTTTTGTTTTTTTCTTCTTTCTCTTTTTAGCATGTGTTACTTTTCCAATGAGCAGGTGAAAGTGTTCTCTTTGTGAGCATCTCCAGTCAGGGGTACCATATGCTTTCTATTTTCTTGTTGTTACTAAAATGTTCAGTCCCTCTGCTTTTCTGTTTGGTACACCTTTTGTTACACAGCTCTTTGACTGAGAGACTCAGCTAAAGGTTATGCTTTTCATTTTTCAGGGCTCTGCTTACATTATAAACATACTGTGCATGGGGTTTTTTGGTGGCAAGAAGGGGATGATGGCAGCAACTTATTCTTGAATGCAGTCTTTAAGGCTGCATATAATCTGTTCAGAGAGGAAAAAAATTTGGAACAAAGAAGTAAAATGAATGATTTATTACTTTAATACCTACCAGCAAAATATTTTTTCCTCTTTGATTTGTCTCAACATATGCTTTTTCAGTAATGAAATATGTGCTTCTCTGCAAGGTCTAAGTTCTGTCTTTCTGCTTTCTAGCATCTAACCAGCAGAGAGAGTGAAAAAGAAAACAGAGTTTTGTTCTTGTAGGGCAGTTTTGCAGACATTATTTAGCTGTTTTCATTTGAATTTTTTTGCTGTTTTTCTCCATGTTGATGAGTTGTGCCTTTCCTTTGCTGTGAAGATTTTTATTTTCCCTAAAGACACAGAGTTTCCAGCTTCTTGACTGTTTGCTGTAGCAAACTGCATGGTCTTTATTGTAGTTAATGCCCCTTTCTTTACTGATTGTGGATGCTTTTTGTATTCATGTAATTGCTACATCTGTGAAATTGTTCTTTGATGTATCAAAGTGTGCACCCTTGTGCCTTCTCCTCACCTTGCTTCCCTTGTTTGACACCAATCCATATGACTTGTGTGATTTTACAGTCACTTTATATTCTTTGCTTTTACTTAGATGGTTGGCAGTTACAAATCTGTTTTGACTCATGAGTTCCCTCATTGGTCAGTCACTTTAATTTTTATTGATTTTATGTATCACAGAATTGCATCTCCTAATATGAAGGGGTTTTTTTATATCACTGTTCTTCCACTATTAAAATTTGTCAATCTTTTCTGTCCATGCCCTCCTTTCTTCCCCTGTTTAGTTAAAGAAAGTGTTGTGGGATAACTTACTTTCTGTAAGTTCTCAGTGATCTGCGGTTCTTCAAAGTTTCCTTTTTTTTAATTCTCCTTTTCCTCCTCCTGCATATGGAATCCATTGACTATATTTAACACTACAGCACCAGCTTTTCTTCAGCTCATCTTCTACTTTATTAGTACCCTTGGCTGTCATGTAGAGTCAACTTGTTACTTCAGTCTTGCAGCAAAATTCCCTATAACTTTACGGTGAAGGATTTACACGTTGCAGCCACCGGTCCCTGCTGCAATGTGTGTGCTGTGCTGTGTTCAGTGTTAGCTCTAGTGCAAGCTTGCAGTCGAGTTGTGTTTTGAGATTTGCCAGGAGTCTGAGGGCCTGGATAACTGGGAATGCTAGAGACCAGGGAAAGGCTAGGACTGCTTGTAAAGGACGACAAATGGTGGTAAAAGGGGGTTGAAAGTGCTGGAAGAAATCATAGGGTGTTACTGAGTGATTTGAGACTGTGTGAGAGAGAACTGAGGGCAAATATGGTGGTGTTACGTAATTAGCGATTTCATTGCATCCTGTCCGTGTGTGCGTTTACAAAAATGCAAAAGAAGCTGCCCCAACAGCTCTTACAGTACTCAGCTTTTGGAGTTTCAGTCTTCTGCTGCTACCTGGGAAGTGCTACCATATGCTCCCAGAATCATCTAGACTTCAGAATTCTGCTTTTAATGATGTCATTCGCTGGCTGATGAGGGGTGCAATTTAGAAACTGAATACTTCATGTGGGTGAAGGATTGGTTTATAAATAGAGAACAGTGTGGCATCCTCTAAGCAGTAAGGGGCATGTGTTTGCATGCTGACTGTTTTTTGAGGGAAGGTAAACTTTCCTGTATTCTTTGTCTATTTCTATTTCAGCAAAGGAAGTAGTTTGAAGAGTGAAATAGTCCCATGCTGCTTTGAATTGAGCAAACATTAATGGGAAAGTGATAATGACAAAAATTGTCATAACTTTATTCATCTTATATGATAGTTGATTAAAATTTTGTTGCTGTTACATATTAAGTATTTTATTTTCATTGGAATATATTTTTCTTTATAATAATTTATTCTGTGTGCTGGCTTTTGTGAAAATTTGCTTGAGTTCTTTCTCCCCCCAAAAAATAAATAACTTTTGTCTTTCTTTTAGCAAACTGAAAAAGCTAAGTGAAGATAGTTTAACTAAGCAGCCTGAAGAAGTCTTTGATGTTCTGGAGAAGCTTGGTGAAGGGTAAGTACCGCTATTTACGGGGGCATAGGATCAGAGGGAAACAATACATAAAGCATATGTTGGAATATTAAGTTACAGGGAGAGTTACTGTAAATGTCCTAAGGAGTGCCTCTACAGACAAGTTTTACTACTAAAGCAAATGCATGCATTAGTAGATTTCTACACTTATATATTTATGCATTTTTGTTGTCTCTTGTTTGTTAACACAGCAAATGTACTTGCACCTGTAATGGAATTAGAAACTAAATCTTGACAAAAATTTCTGCAGTCTTGACAAAACTTTCTTCTGTCTCTTTCCTGAGGTCCTGGTAGAACTGATCTTTTTGCAGCCTGAAAAATGCTCAAACTTCTGCATGAGCATGTGGCTTCTGTGACTTTTTGCACATAATGGAAATCAAGAGCAGTTTGCCTTGTTTTTTAAAAAAATTGTCTCTCATTTTTAGGTCTTATGGTAGTGTGTTTAAAGCAATACACAAAGAATCTGGACAAGTTGTAGCAATTAAACAGGTCCCTGTGGAGTCAGATCTTCAAGAAATAATTAAAGAAATCTCTATAATGCAACAATGTGACAGGTAGGTATGACATTTGTGTTCCCTTTCTAAAGAGTCTATGTGAAATTGTATTTGTACTTGTGAAAATAACTGAAATATAAGCAGCTGCCAATTTTTTCATGGAAAGTAAATTGTCCAACATAGACTTTCTAATTAAAGGAACCACTTTGTGGACCTCCTCCTCTCCTTACTTTGGATTGAAGGAAGTACAAATAGTGTACATAACAAAAACTGTTGAAAGAATAAATACTGGCCTCTGCTTAGAATTCTCCATGCTTGCTTCACTTTACTTGCGCTGTTAAGGCCAAAGGTTACTGTTTCCTTTAAAGGTCTTGGCCTTTGTGACATTCTGAGTCTACCTGTTTCAGAAGATTGATAAAGATGTTTCTAGCCGAAGATGAATGGCTAGCAGTTAACTTCCAGAAGAATATTCTCTTGGCTGCCTTTTTCCTGTGGGAACATCCCTTTCAAAAAGTGAACAGTCGCTGGTGGATTGTTACCTTACACTTGTTCACAGATCTTAGGATTGCAGATCTCGTAGAAGAGGAAGCTTTAATGCAAGGATGCAGAAATTACTTTGCTATTTCTGTTGTCTATGGAGTTTTGGGCTCTTCAAAATCAAATTTATTAGTGTCAGTCTTTAGGCAAATATGAACAGTGTTTTGAGGTTGCACAGCACTTGATGTTTTGAAAAGATTATCTTGTCCTGATTTGATAATAATACCCAGTTGTTGCTGGGAATACTAGCATAGTATAAATCTGGTAAGAGATGGTCACAAAAAGGATTGGCTTTTCTTTAGAAGTAATACAGCCTTCCTCACTTCATGAATTTATAAGGAGCAAGACCAATGTGTCATGCTAGTAAATGGTAGACATTTGGACTAGTTAGGAGGAGACTGACCCACCTTTCCTTCTGAAAAGGCAATTTCATTCAGTGCTAACTTAGTTGCTCTTAAATGAAATAGTTTTTTGATAGTGTTGACCTGTCTTTTTGTAAAGATAGTATCATGTTGCAGGAGGCAACCACAGGTCCTCTCTTCTTCTAGTATCAGTTGTCTATATGAAGAATGTTGCTGCCAGAAATGTCGATCCTAAAATACAGTTCCTTGCTCCAAAACAAAACAGTGTTTGATTCTACCCCATAATGTAGGTGTTCTGATGAGAAACCACTGTCTGCAATCTCAGTATCTCACTTCCTGACTTTGTGGGAGATAGATGGCAATCGAACTGTAGCCTTCTTTGTTTAAGTTCCTGCAAAAAACCCCACCCCAAACCTTCAGTCTTTTATTTCCCTAAATGCACCATCTAATAATTTATGAAGGATGATCCTTTTTATGTTTACCACATCTATTTCTGCCTTTCTTTTGCAAGTGACTCCCAGGAAACATTATGTCAAGTGATAAACTGATGAGTAGCAAAGCAGTATGTTCTGTTTGTGACAATACTATCACTTCACATGAGATGCTTCAGTATGAAAAATATTTGCAAATCTAGCAGACTTCAAACCAGCACTAGATTCTCTTTAATAAGAAAGTCTAGTTCTGTGCTTGAAATAAATTCATTCTTGCAAAACTGGGAAAATATGGTTGAATTTCCATGTGATTTTACTCTGGAAAGAAGAAAACAAGGCAGTCCTTCTAAGAAGAGAAACATTCAAGAGAGGCCTTAGAGGAGGGAGAAACAAAGCTTTTTATCAGATGTCTGATGTTTGGGAAAACTGTGTTTGTATTTGAAGATTGCAGAAAACTTATATACATAGTAGTGCCTTTATAATTTTATTAAGAAATCATAATTTACTCTAAAAAGGCATTGGTTAAGCCAGTTACAGATTTAAAATGTATTTGGTTGCACTTTCTCTTTAGCTGTGTCAAGCAGTAGTAGTAGTAGTAGTTTTTAACAACAGATGTGCTGCTGATTTTTTTTTTCTACTAAGAATTAATCTATTTATCTAACTTTTTTTTTCCATTTAGTCCTTATGTTGTCAAGTACTATGGCAGCTACTTTAAGAACACAGATCTATGG
The DNA here is from genome assembly GCA_013399945.1 of Ploceus nigricollis. NCBI lineage: Eukaryota > Metazoa > Chordata > Aves > Passeriformes > Ploceidae > Ploceus > Ploceus nigricollis. The sequence continues at coordinate 29,093 of VXBC01005637.1, forward strand.
ATTGTTATGGAATATTGTGGAGCTGGCTCTGTTTCAGACATAATTAGACTGCGAAATAAGACGGTGAGTTGTTTTTTTTAAAAATATATATAGCAGTTCATAAAATCAACTTGTGAATTACGATTGGAAGCCAGAAAAAAAGCTGGAGTTACAAGACAAGATCTTGGCTGATGCCAAGGGGCCTCTCTGTGCCTTGGTTCCCAGGAAACAAGCTCATGCAGTTGCTGACTGTCTCTGTGCATTCCTCTGTGGAATGGTCAGCAGCAGAAGCAAATGCATTTTGAAATACAAAGATCTTGGGAATTTCTTGAAAATTACTGCTTTGTAGAAGGCAAAACTGTGGTTTCTTTCCCCTACCCCTTCCACCTTACAGTCTGTCAGCAGCCACTTAGTAGCTGCATAGTTTGTAAACAGGGGTAAAATTGTATCGCTCTCACTCAGTAATTAGGGAGCATGAGAAGTAACTGGCATTACTCAAGGAAGGAGAAGGGGAAGGGATGCCAACTAAGGAATGTGAGAGGGAACCAAAATGAGGGTTGTATGGAAGTGTCTTCATGGACTTATAACAGCAATAATATAGAGGAAGCCTGTAAGAAGCAGGTATTGTTTGTTCTAATTAAGAAACAGCTTCTCTGAAAAGTGTTTTGTTGTAGGTGTCAAGCAACCTTGAATTCTTTTGAGTCCACTGTTTTCAGTAACAGGCTGTAACAAGAGGTACTTTTTTTACCAGCAAGTACTCTGGGGTGACACTACTTGCTGGGCTTCACATTTTGTAAACACTTGCTGAAATGTTCCTTGCACCTTACTTGGGAGCAGAGGGGGAAAGTAAAGGAGAGAAAAGCAATGTTTAGAAAACAAGACATAGAAGAAAATGGAATCAGGTTTATTAGGAAGTGGAGGTGATGTCGAGACTAAAGGGAGCCCCTTTGGAAAAGGTGGCTTGTATCAGGGCTGCTGTAATGTTGAAGTGATGGGGAAAAGCCAAAACCAATGTGAGATTGCTGGAGTTCTGCAATCTTCAAAATTGGTGTTCTTGCTGTTGTATATTATCCAAGGATCGGTAGCTTCAGTAAGAAGTGGCACAAGCTAGTCCAGAATTTAAAAAACCAAAACAAACCATAACCCATTTAAAACAGAATTTAGAAAAAAAAAAAAAAAAGGAGCAAACTTGTTTGTGCATTGATAAAAAATGCTTGAATTTTTATTTTAAAAAAGGTGTGCATATGAATGTGTGTGTACTTATATAAAATCAGGCTATCTAGTTTTTCATACATCTGTTGTAGGGTATTGACATAGTAGATATATTAAAGATTTGAGGGGAAGGGATATTGGAGTCTTGGAGCAAGTGCATACTGATGATCAGACAGACTACATCTTCTACTGCTGTTTGTTAAGGTCGATATGATTAAACAGGATGAATTCTGTTTTAAGCCACAGAATAATCAGTAAATGCATGGATACCGATGATAAAGCTTTTGGTAAAGGCAAGTCATGGAGTGCATGGCTAGTAGAGTTCTGTGAAGGAGTTGGTAAGGACACAATTAATGCTGGCTGGTGTAAAGTTGGTTGGATGTGCTGAAATGTTTACGGACAGACTTCCAGACCAGAGCCTCTTCAAGCAAATACAGCTGTAATTGGGAGTAAATGGGAAGTTCTGTCGCAGGTGGGTAATTGTTTTAAATATAAGAGGTTGTTTTGGCCTACTGCATGGGTCTGTGCTATCCTGTTTCAGAAAGAGGGTAGAAATACTGATGAGATAGGTTATATTCCTAGTGGTGGAAACTGGCAAAGACTTGAAAGGCTTTGTGGTACTGAGAAAATAAGCACAACTGAATGTCAAGGAATAGTTTCAGCTTGGTGAGGAAGGCAAAGTATATTCAGGTTTATGAGCACTTGAGCTTAACTTTTAGAAATAGTTGAATAAGTAAAGTGATTGTCAGAGGTTTTAGTGCTACCAAGGACACAGCAGAACTATGGAAGTTAAAGAGGGTAACAAGGGTGATCAGAAGTAAAGACTACATCTCTAGAAGCAGATACCCAGATGCATTTGGATATTTCTGTGATGGGAAGAGGTACCTGGAGGGAGAGACATGGTGAAAGGTTTTGAAAACCGTGCATAGCACCAAGAAAGTAAGATGGGGGTATCTTACTTTTTATTACAAAACAAGAGATCACTTGTTGCAGTAGATGCAAAGCAAAAATTTTTTCTTTGCATGTGATGATGAGGGTCACAGTATAGTTATAGAAGTTCTTGTAGGTGCTGAGAGTTAATTTTTAAAAGACTACTAAATAAGACCAGGAAAAAATGACTGTGCACTCAAATAGATAATGACTGGAGCAGAAAGTCTATCTGCTTCAGATCTCTGGGAAGGTGAAGCAGACAACTATCACAATTTACTTGGCATGTACTTACATTCAGGCAGGCTACCAGGCTGGACAGAATTTTCATCCTGGTGTAGAATAGGGAGTGTTCTAGTGCCTATAACAAAAAAATAAGCAGAGCAAACTCCTCAATTTCTCCCTTGCTATGCCTCTGTCTTGCAAGTTTTGGAAGATTTAGGCAGAGGTTTTGGACGTGTTTGAATTCTCTTATTCTTTGTGGGACAGCGGCCTGATCTCTCAAACTGTGTGTGATGGGAAGCTTGCTACTATTACTGGAATGAGGCTGCTTAAACTACTTGAGCACTCTGTTGATGACCTTACATTTTATTTATTTATTTATTTATTCATTCACTAAATGGAAATAAGAAATCGTTTTGTAATAAGAAAATAAATATATTCACTTGCAAACAAGCAGAGAGTTGTTTCTTATTTTATCAGAATATTTACTAAATACAGTCAGACACATAGTTATGTATTCCGTAACTTTCCTAAATTGTCAAATGAAGACTGTGGCTGGGCCAAAGAAAAGTTTATTTCCTGCTTCTTCATATTTAAGGAAAAGAAATGGAGAAAGTTGAAGTAAGAACCCTTTAGTGCAATGGCCATTAGGATTATCATTTGGACTTGATTTTAAAGGTCTCTTCCAACTTAAATGATTCTAGGATCATTCTTAAGTCAAGTCATAAGAAAAGGTAGATTTCTCCTCCTGTTTGGGGAGGAAATGTTAATATGTATTTGCCTTTGTTGCTTGTCTCTAGAACTAAGAATTTATTGATCATCTTCTGTTTTTGTGGTTTCCCTTCTTTTTCAAAAATTGCGTTTGTCTAGAAAGTGAACAACACTGGACTTTTTTCCACGGTTCTGGTCGACCAAAACCAAGGGAAACAGAATCCAAAGTTAGGGTATTTTTTAGTGACTGTTTGGAGCCTATTCATACAGAGAAGTTTTCAATTTAGCAAGAGCAGGTTCTTGTCCAAGAGGCCTGAGCCATTAATTTGAAGTTAAATGGACCCTCGCAATTCTGCCTGGAGTCTTCTAGTGTGCCAGGCAGATCAGCAGCACTTCAGCAGATCCATGGTGCATGTTAGCTCATCCGGGGTGTGGTGTTCATCAGTCCTGGGCAACAAAGCTTAGATCTAGTTTTGTCTACTTTTCTCAGAGACTGGTTTGGGAGGTACATGTATCTTATGCATTCAAACTGTGGGTTGCTGCCAAGAAGGGCAGTTCTGCTGTTGTCCTCCAACCTGACTGATGTGTTCCTCCTGCCTTTTCAATGCCTCAGATGCAGTGATTGTCTGTGGCTGCAGGGTGATCTTTGATAAGCTTGATGATATAATGGGGGAACTTCCTCTCTGCTGTGTCCTCCCCACCCCTTCATGAGCTAACTCTGGACTTAATTGTGGCAGCAGAGTGGCTTGATGTGATGCAAGGAATGAGCAGTGCGGAAAGGGAAGGAAAAGCATGTACGAGACTGACTGACTTTCAGTGTCAATAGATGAGATAATTACAGTGTGAAGGAACACTCACTGGCTGCTCTTAACATAGGGGAATATATTTACACACAACCAACCTTGTCTCTCTAATGGTCATTGAGGATGCATTTGCTCATCCACTGATCATGATTAACTAAGTCATTCTAATCCTGACTCTTTGGGGACCAAATTCAACTGACTGAAACATACCAGGTAGTGGCTATGTTGTAGGTTTATCAGACAAACCTGTCTTATTTGGGTCAGTATTGCAAGTAACAAGTGTAGGAATGGATAGCTGCGCAGGTACTGTGCAGTTGGACCCAGAGATTTTGCATTTTGTATCTAAAAATTACTTTCTTTACATGCCAGTTTATCAGTTACATATATAATGCCTCATGTACTTTTAATGATTAGCTTCTGCCATGTTTTCTTAGCTAATTACTTTTTTCCATGTGTTTAAGCCCCACTAATTCAAGTGAATAGTGTATCCAAATCTCTGGAAGCAGTATTTAAATGTCCTACTGGATTTGCTTTCTCTGTATGTTACCATGGGGATCCAGGGTAAATCTTTTGTTATCTGAGCTAAAGGCATTTTGCTCATAAGGATGTTGTTTTGCAGTTTTAAGCAGTTATGTTTCTCAGTAATTTCACAGTTAAAATAGTTCCAATTTGTAGACCTTTGCTTCACTGAAATTCATGTGATTATTAGCTGTAAAGCAGCTGTCTAGGGCCTAGTACCTCTTGTATTTTTTAAGTAGCGTCTATCGCAGTATAACTTTCTCAGTTGAGCCCACATGGATTAATGAATACCCAGACAGTCCATACACAAAGACTGAAATTCCTTTTGCACTGGCTCACTTGCTTATCTGATCTTGGTGTCCATGGACAAGTCCATCCTGGCTGTGCTGCTGACCATGTTCTGTCAGTGGACCTTCCAGTGATGAATTGACTCAATGGGCTACTCAGCTGTGTTGCTGTTCAGAGACTGATCTTTAGGCCAACGTTCTTAAATTACTTTTCTCTTCAGCCAGGTTGAGGAAAAGGAGGAAAGAACTTGATCACAAATGTCCTGGTTGCCTTATTCTGTATTTAGTGTTACAAAGCTTCTACAATGCAATGCTGAGATTATTCAGTGCTTGTCTAATAAAATCCTTACTATGGCTCTGAATGATTGACTGTTATATAAATGCTGGGAATTATTTTTCCTTAGCTCTTTAGAGTAGCATTGTAAGTTCCTTAAAAAATGGATTGTACTGTCTGACTCTCAGAATGATAGACCTTTCTTTCAACCTTGCATTAAACTGTATTTATCTACTTGGAAATTTGCTTATGAAAATTACTTTTTTTCCCTGGGCTGAAAAATCTTTGTATGCCAGAAATAAGGTGCATGTTATATGTTGGCTAATTTTTATGAAAGAAAAGGAAACTTGAGCTACACTGGTATTCATCCATTTCCAAAATAGCTGTGTATATATTACATGCAACTACAGTTGACCAAAAACATTCAGAAAAGGGAAAGTGGGCCAAAACAAAGATTGGCCATTCAGCATCCTCTGGTTAATGTGCTTTGGGATACACTAACTGTCCTCTCTTGCCCCTTTTTCTACAGCGTTAGCAGATCATGCTCACTCAGTGAGGACTAATATGCTATTAAATTATACATCCTCTGAAGTCCTCTGTTTATTTGTAAAATACTATAACAATTATCTCTCCCCAAACTTTATCTGACCTTTCTCTTTCCATTAAAAGAAATACTGTTGTTAACTTGTGCCATGAACATCTGCAAGTCAGTTCTAAGAAGAATTTGACTCCTGGATGATTTCTGTAGTTTCCTACATGTGCATAAAAAGCTGGAGTCCATTTTGTGGGCAGTCTTAAAACTCGCCTTGTAATGCTAAAATGCTCAGCATCATGTAGTTCACTTTCTGTTTAAAAAGTGTCCTTGGAAGAAAGCTTACAAAATACTACTTCAGTTCTAATGGCTGTATTTGCTGGGTTTCACAATGTTTATGTTTGCTACTGTTCTCTTTGCAGTCAGGTCACTGCTAAAAGATGAGAGAGACTATGGTATGTCGAGGGAGAGATAGGATTTTTTCTGATCTGAACAGACTCGTTAGTTGCACAGTCAACAGATCTCCTTTGCCTCCTCACCCATGTTGTAGAAAACAAATCTGTGGAACTTCTGGGAGAACAGCAGAAATTGCATCTGTGGTTTGAAGTCAGTCACTCATTTTTCAAATTGAGCTGCTAATGATTTTTCAAATAAAAAATTGTTAAAATTATTCAGTGCAAGCAGCAGCTTTTTTTCCCTCTTGTAAATAATTTTCAACTAGTGCCAGTTTTAAGTTGTTCAAACAATGAAATGACCATGTAAACATAGAATATGAAGAAATTTATAATAAAATCTTGCAATAAAAGGTAGCTGTTTCAATAAATGTTTCATCAGTCATCTACTGATACCCTGTATCTAGCTTGCATCGCAAAACACACAAAATCTTATTCCTGTTGTAGTAAGGGGTGGAAGTTTAACCTTATTGCCTCCCCACACTGCTCTTTCCTCTCAGAAGAACCCCATCATTGTTTGCCTTGGAGAGACAGAAATATCTGCTGAATTTTTAATGTATTTCCAGTTCGAGTCAACCTCTCTGCATATAAAGTTATAATCTGGGCAATAAAATTTGTCTCCATTCAAGGAGTTAAGCCAAGTTTCATTATGGTCTTCCACGTATATTTTATTTTACCATAAAAGAGTCTTTGAAGTTTAGATGGGTTTATTGCTATATATTATTCTGGTGAGGAAGTGGATGAAATGTAGAAAAACTGCAGGTAGAAGAAAGGCTACTGTTTTGAATTTGGGTGTTTATTTTAGAGGTGGTAAGGAAGGAGGTGAACAGTGTGCCACTGATTTGGAATAGGTGATAATTTTAATTTGAAAGAGACCTCTGGAAGTTAGCTAGGTGAATCTACTTTTCCAAGGAAGCAAGTCCAGTTAGTGTTTAGGACCTTTTTCAGATCAGTTTTAACAATCTCAAAAGCGGGAAACTCAGCAGTCTCTTTCTCCAGCCCCATGAACTTTTATTTCTTCTTATATGCTCAGTGAGGACTGTTTTGGTTTGGTCTAGCCCCTCTAGTCCAGTTCTAGCTGGACTCTCCAATTTGTCAGCCTTTTCTTTATAGCAGTCTGGAACAGGGCACTGTGTTCCAGATTTGTGTTCACAAATGCTAAATAGAGGGGGATATTTGCTTGACCTGACTGTCCTTTCCTAATGAAGGCCAGTCTATGGTTAGGGTGTATTGCTGATGTTGCTGACTGATGTTCAGCTTGTCTTCTGGAGCCACCCAGAACCTCTTCTGGAGGAATGTTCCCTGTCACATGGATTCTCAGTCCATATGGTCATGGCATGGGGTGGTTCTCTCCTGGTGTGGGACTCTGCCATTTTTGAACTACTATATTTGTTGTCAAGCTAATTCTTCCAGCTTGTTGAGATCCCTCTACATGGCAGCCCTGCCCTGTCTGTTACTGTATTGGCTGTTTCCACCCTGTTTCATGTCATCCACAAACCACGATAGGGTGTGTTCTTGCTCACTGTTCAGGTTGTTGATCAAGATGTTGGGAGTATTCACCCTATGATCAGTCTCTGAGAACATTGCTTATAGCTGGCTCTTGGTTACATTTTGAGCCACTGCTGAGCCTGGCAGTCCAGCCGGTTGTTCCGCTACATTTTCTCCATGATTCCCCAGATTTAGTTAAAAGCATATATTGGAGACTGCCAACAGCCTTGGTAAAGTCAAATGAAATGACATCCTTAGCTTCCTCTTCATCCTCATAGGAAAGTGACCAGGTTAATTTAGCATCATTTCCTTCTAGTCAACTTACGCTGACTGTTTTCAGTCACCTTTTTGTCATTTGTGTGTCTAAAAATCAGCTTCTCTGTGGATTCACCCCATAATATCCTGGGGCCTGAGAATGAGCTGATCAGTAGTACCTCAGGTCCTTCTTCTTGCCCATTTTGAACATGATGGTATTATAGGGGACACCCTGATTGCTGTAACCTTTTAAAGTTGATAAGAGGTAGCATTGAGTTGACATTAGCCAGCTCCTTGGCACCTTTGGATGTATCTTATCTGTTCTCATGGACTTGTATTTGTCCAATTTACTAGAGTAATTCCTAACTTTTTCCATTTTGCTACTAGGCAGAGACAACTGAGAGTCAGAGAAACCCTACTAAAGACTGATGCAAGGAACTTGTTTAGGAGATTTCTGCATAGCTTGTCAACAGATTGACCACTCAACAGAAAATCTTTCTGTGTTTATTTTTCATTTTCTTTCTTTCTTTCTTTCTTTTTCTGCATATAGACCAATACAATCTTCTTGCTGTCCTCTGTTTTGCTGTCCAGATTTAAGTCCACCCTATTCTTGGCCTTTGTAATTCAGCTCTTTACTATTGAGGCAGTGCTTCTTTATTTATCTTAAGTAATCTGTTTCTGTGCTTTGCATGCCTTATTTTTTGCACTTCAGCTTCAGTTATGAGTTCTTAGTTTGTTCAAGATGGCATCCTGCTGTGTTTACTTACCTTGGCTGCCAGGAAAGACTGTTTTCATATTTCTAGGAGGTTGCCCTTTATGCTCAGCCAGCTCTTTGTTGGCTTATGAGATGGTGCAAGGTCTCTCTTGGTGATGCTGTCAGACCCAGTGGGGATGGTATGAGCAGGTGTGTAGTTTGTGAGCCATGTGATCTATTCGCAAATGTGTTCCCTACGATGGTAAAGTTGGTTCTAAACAGTGACAACTCAGATAGGTGCTTCCTGTTAGAAAGGCATACAGTTATATTGTTTTAGCAGACCTGTGTTAAGGACTTCCAGTGCAGCTCTTGACCTTATTCTTGTCAGCAGCGGACTTTGCACAACCAAACTAACTACATTGTACTTAGTACAGTGCTAAAGAGGTTCTGTACTTTTCTGCTTTACTTCTAAGGTTGTGCTCAACATCTGATTCAGTACTTCATAGATATCTTACAGGAAGCTGGAACTTGGTAACGAAGGGCTGAAGAGTCTGACTTTGATATTCTGGTCAGTTCTTGATCTGCCTGTGTCTATGTATTAGTTAGCTAGTGTTAAGCATGAGATTTCCTGAAATAGTTTTTCCTATGAGCTGCTAGATATGTTTTAGATAATTTTATGCTGCTGCTAGGCTGTAGTAATTTTCAAACTACATATAGAAGACTGATGTGTTAGCACTATCTTTAATTATCCAGTACAAAAATGCTAATTTAAAGGAAAGAGAAGATGAGGGTTTTTGCATAATATATTCAAGAAATATTATGAAAGTTATGTTACTGGGATTATGTAATGAAAAACAAATCTTAAAAAAATCCTAACACTGATCATCACCTGTACAGTGAATATTTGTTGTTATATTTATTGCAGCATATTTTCTGTGTGATTTTATGTGCAGCTTGGGTCTTATGGTAGTGAGTTCTTACTCTGTCCATTACTGTAATATTGAGGTGTCTCCTTAGATAATATAGGATTAAGTGAAGATTATCTGGCAGACTTAGACCAAACCTTATTGTCCTAAGTAATGCCGTGATTTGGTACTTTACTCCAAGACAGAGTTTGTGATTTTGTTTGAAGAGCACTATCTTTACTCATAGCATACGGATCTGCTTAAAAAAAGAAGCCTAGTTGCCCTGAAAGGGAGGCTCAAGGAAAACAATTTCAGGACAGTGTAGTTTGTAACAGGTAGTGGGAACTAAAATCTAAGATTGGCTTCAGGCTAGAACTGTAACTTTAATAACTGTTTTTCTCTCTGGAGATTTCTATCTAATTCCTAAGTTAGATGTCAAACACTACAAATGGGAAGGGTATTGTGAGAACTGTCATCTCTTCTTCTCTGCTTATTTGCCCATCTCTCCTGCATCTCAGATTTTTTGTTAGTCCAGCCTTGCCTTCGTGTAAATGAAGAATAGGAGAGGTGTGTGATGATGATAGGATGTGAAATGTTTGAGCTTCATAGCTTTTGGTGGAAGAATGGCTCCTTTATTTGCCATGAGAGTGGACCTACCCGATGTGTTCAACCTAATCAGAGTGTTTAGATGCAGTAATCTGATACTTCCTGGAAGCATCAGATTTAATGTGCGTGTATTAGTGTAAAAAGAGCAGCTGGGAATGGACTTAGTCAGTTAAAACAATTCAGCTGACCCAGACCCCCTTAGAGGGGCCTCAGGAAGGAGAATGTGTGCAAGAGAACCTGTGGATGAGTTGTCCCAACAGCTGCATGGATTAGTTGGTGTGTGATGGACTGGATAAACACACCCCTCAGTCTCTCTTGTGTGTGGCATCCATAGCCAGTTAGATATAAATATGTGAATTAGATGTCTATTATAGTCTCCTAATAGATGTGGAACACTAGAATTTGCTGCTTTGCTCCAGATTTGAATTTTTAAGATTGGCTTCGTGTCTAATGTATTTTATGTAGGCTGTAGAGTTGTTCATCTTTATAATTCACATTCTTTTTAATATATAATCTGCATGTGGTTTTGATGGTGAAGGATTAGAAGCGGCTTCATGGCTGACTCTTACTTAGAGGGTAGTACCAATCCGTCAAAGGGACAGCATACAGGGTTAGAACTAGCCAAAGATACCAAACAGATAAATGTTCCACAAGGTTTTAAGTGAGGATCTTGACATGAACAGATATTGGAAATGAAGTAGAAGGATTATGACTGCGAAATTATACTAAGGTGCAAGGTATAGAGCTGTGCTGATGGAAGAATGATGCTGTGCATGTAAAAGCTCAGAATAGAATAGGCCAACTTTTTAATAGGAAAAATACTGCCCCTATAGATTGATCAGGAATAGAATAGTGTAAGAACCATACATCTAGATCAGGATAACAACATTGACTGGAACATAATTTTATATTTATATGAAATAGTTTTGTTTCTTTTAATTGTTTTGTGTGGTGATTATCAATGGCATTGTGTGTATGTCAATATCAAACTACTTCTAGAACTAGAGAATACTGGCTATTGAGTAGATGGCAAGTTGTGTGCTGTGACAAATCATGTAATGGTCTGGTTCTGTACTTAGCAGTTTGTATGTTGAAAGTCACTTGTAGGCACACAGACACTGTGCTACCTATATAGCGACTTTTAACCATGCTTATGAGGACAGATTCTGATTTAGAGTAAAGAAGGGAGGAGATGTAATTAGGAAGTATTTTGATGTGGATAGAGTTTATTTGTGGTTTTGTGAATAAATGAATAGTTGTAGGAGCTTTGGATCTGTTTTTATGTACTTTGGTCCCTTGTTACTTCCAACAATTGGTAGGCTGAAGAAGTTTGTCTGCCTGCATTTATTTCCCCAAATTCCATCAGGTTTGCATTAGTTTGTGTGTCAGCTAGTCTCTATGATGTAAAGAAGAACTATGTGTTATTTTTTGTCACATTAAAAAAAAAAAAAAAAAACAGTATTTCCTGTCCTCTGGACACATTCTCATCCTTTACCCTCATTCTTCAGCTGTGGGGCCCAGAGCAGCACACAGAGCTCAAGGCAAGGCCACACCAAGGCTGTACAGCAGGACAGTCACCTCTGTGACTGGCTGGTGATGCTGAGTTGGATGCACCCCAGGAAGGGGTTTGTCCTCTGGGCTGCCAGGGTGCATTGCTGACTCCAGAGTGCATTGCTGGCCAGCACACACAGATCCCTTCCTGCAGGGCTACTCTTGAGCCATTACTCTCCCAGTTTATGCTTGTCCCTGTGTTACTCTATCCCAGATGTAGAATCTGTCATTCAGGCTTGTTCAGTTTCATCTTGTTCATCATTGCTCAGTGCTCCATTGTGTCCAAATCCCTCTGCAAGTCTTTTTGTTCAAACAGCATCTTCCACTTTGGTATCCTCAGTAAACTTTACTAATGGTGCATTCAGTTCCTGCATCCAGATTATTGATAAAAGTAGTGAACAAAACTGGCCCTAGAATTGAAGGTACATCACTGGTGACAGGTCACTAGCCAGATGTAGCCCCACTCACAACAGCCCTTTGAGCTCTGCCCTTCAGCCTCCAGCTCACTGTGTATCCGCTCACCTTGCAGAGGGATGCCATGAGGAACAGCATCATAAGCCTTACTTAACTAAAAACCAGTATCCACCACTTACTTTTCATTCACTGTGAGTGGGTAACCTTATCATAGAAAGGTATCAAATTAAACAGGACTTTCTCTTTGTGAACCCTTGTTGACAGTGCCTGATGATCTCATTGTTCTTTCAAAGCCTTTCAGTAGTACCTAGTATGATGCTCTCCATTAGTTTTGTAGAAACTGAGATTAGACTAACAGATACATCGATTCCTGGGTCTTCAATCATGCCCTTCTTGTAAACTGGAATAACACTGCCTAGTTTTCAGTCAGCAGGGACCTCAGCCACTAATTTTTCAAGAACTAAAGCTAGTGATCTTACCTCCTTAGGAACACATATTTGCCTTTTGTTCAGACAATTAACAAACTTACTTTTTCCTTAGTAGTGATATATTTTAGAATTCGTTTATTTTGGGGTGATATTCAAACTTTAAATATAGACAAGTCAGCTAAAACAAACCACCCATGATTTATTCAAATTGGTGTAAAATGCACCGAATTTTGCTGTATGGAGTTGTAAATTATACAAATGCAGAATAATTGAATGGTTGATGTTGGAATGGACCTCTGGAGGTCATCTGGCCTAACCAGCCTGCTAAAGAAAGACCATCTAGAGCTGACTGCCTAGGGCCATTTCTGCATGGTTTCCAAGGAGGGAGACTCCACAACTTCCCTGGGTAATCTGTTCCAGTCCTTAGTCACACTCACAGTAAAAGGTGAGCTGTTTAGAGTGTTTCAGAGTGTGTCCATTGCCTCTGTTCCTGTCTTGGGGCACCACTGAAAAGAGCCTGACTTTATCTTCTTTGCACCTTCCCTTCAGTTATTTGCATACATTAAAAAAATTCCACATGAGCTTTATCTTCTCCAGGCTGAACAGTCCCAGCTCTCTCAGTCTCTCCTCCTGGCAGAGATGTTCCAGTCCCTTGATCATCTTTGTGGCCCTTTGTTAACTCTGGTGTGTCCATGTCTCTTATACTGAGAAGCCCAGAATTGGACCCAGCACTCCAGGTGTGGCATTTGCTGTGTGGAGCAGAAGGGAAGGATCACTGACCTTCCTGCACCTCCTGGCAATGTTATCTTATGGGGCCCAGGATGCCATTTGCTTTTTGGCAGGCACTGTACAAAATACTTAAATACCATTTATGTGTGCAAAAACATCTGCACAAGATGGTTCTCGTCTAGAGGAACAACAGAATGGAACTTTTAAAACAGTGCTTAGTGCATCCAATAAGGGAAGAAATGGTGTATGTATGGCTTAGCTGCTATACTGCATAGTTAAATAGTGTTTCTGGGTTTAGAAGTATACATGTGGTGAACTTTGTAATTTATGTGCTTTCGCTGTTATGCATAGATGGTGTGTGTTCTGCAAAAAGTTTAAATGGCACAAAAATAATGAAATTAATTATTTTGAATTTTTTTTAAATACTTTTTTTGTGATGATTGCATGGTAATGTTCAATATGGCAGTGCATTACTTTCTGAAAAGATAATTTTGCCTAGAGAAGGGGAGTGTACTTTCTTTGCTTCTTGTGTGAGGCTGGAAATTCATTGCATCCTTCTAAATAATATTAGGTATTAAAGCCAAACATTTTGTCTGAGTATTATTGTGCACATACTTGGCCATGTTTAGCAACCATATAAGCAGGAGTGATCTGTGACTCATCATGTGACTGCATCATGTTATATAGATGATGATTATATGAAGCACAAGTGGATAAATCTAGGATGTCTGGAGCTGGGATTGATGTGTCTTGGAACAGCGTAAATCTATTCTTCCTTCTTTTTTCCTATGCTTTCCTGTTACTGCTGTTTGTGATAAACATGACTTATGCTCTCTGCCTACTTCTTAGAGGTGGTATTCACTTCTCTGTGCTTTTTTGACCACTCTGTGTATTTGGATGTCTAAATGCTTTGTTCTTCTGTAGTATTTAGCCATAAATAAAATAAAGCTAGAGCTTTATTTTGCTGAGGGTCCCCAGATAGTGCATCAGGCTGCAGTACTCCAGGATTCTTTTTTGGTTTGCTGGATTCTCACTCTATAGCTTATTTGCCAGCTTTTCGTTCCAGTCTTCTGTTAGCCTCTCCTTTTGAGAGCTGGACTTTGCCATGCAGCTACAAAACCACTTCACTACCTAGAGGTGATGATCCAAACATCTTCATGTGGTTAATTTTTCAAGAACTAAAGCTAGGGGTTTACCTCCTTAGAAGCAGAACATATTGAAGAGCGAACTCTGCCATATCCTCTAAGCACCATTTTTCATAATACTTGTTTATAGATGAAAGTGGTAGGGAAGTTGTATACTTATCTTGCTACACATTTGTCAGTGTTCAGGGTCATTTTCTGTTGCATGTTCAGGATTTGCTGCATGGAAGGCTTTGGAGATTCAGGACATTGTATTGTTTCTGAAATTGGGTGGGTTTGGCAAAGCTTGGGTGGAAAGTGTTACACTCAGCATGTCTTAAACCATTTAAGATACAGTGTTTAAGAGCCAGGGTTTAAATTGCCTGAAGTGTGAGTCTGCAGATAATCACAGTTTTAGTGATTCACCATAGAATTTTTACCTCACATAATGAGGGTTGTCTCTTTCTCGAAATATCTTTTTGTCTCTATTTCCAAATATACTTAAGTTTATATTACAGTTGATTTAAAGTCCCTTCTTGCTTGACTCCAGATCAGGTAGATGGTTTTACTCCCATGGCACAATGCCAGGAAAGTTGTCTTATTTGAACTGTGTGTAACAGGGTTTTCAGTTCTTCTGGCATGTAGTCCTTTGAAGCAGCATAGCAGTCAGCATAAAGTAGCACAAATAAAGGCTTCGAGCAATGTGCTGCTGAATAGAAACACTGAAAGATCTCAGATAAATGGTGGGCAAGGAATGCATAGTGCACAGCAGAGGCGGTAACTGCTTGGCTTGGAGCTAATATACCACCATCAATTACATCCTCTGTTTGCATAGGAAAAGGTTTCTAAAAGTCTCTGGAACTCTTGGGATGTATTGGTACATGCACTTTTTTGAAAGCAGTGCCAATTTGAGCAGCAGCTACTTTGCTTTGTCCGTCTTTACTATGCCATGAGTTGAATCCAGGAACTGTTTTGTTGGAAAAATAATTTGGCAGACAGGTTTGTTTTCAACTAGCATCTATCTGTTACAGTGGTTCAGTGGGAGAAGGGCTGAGACACCGTATGAATTACTGCTGTAGGTCGCAGGGATAGGAGGGACTGGAGCTTCAGACTGGTGTTTAAATAAATGTATGTGTAACTGTGCCCTTGGGCTCCATACTTAGGTTTTGTGAGACCGGATAGAAGCTGCAACAGGGAAGTGGTTCTGTTTGTTGAGTAATTAAAGGTTGTTGTGAGCAGCTCAGGTGCTGATAATCTTGCTGACTAGTAATTTTTTTCCTTTTTGTTGATTAATTTTTTTTGGCTTAGAGTGATCGTGAGTGAGTTTTTTGTTTGTTACGGGCTTTTGGTGGTGGCTGTTTTTTGGAGAGAGGTGTGGATGTCTACCAACACTTTCAGAACTGAAACTGGAAGGAATTACTAGTGCTTAATTTATTTTCTGTGTAGGATTGGAAAAGTAGAGGAAAGAGGGGGAAAATGCAACCCAGATTGTAGCCAAATCAGAGTATTCATCCTCGCTTTTCCAGTTTCTTGCATTTCTGAGAATGTGTGAAGTTTATTTTAGTTCTTATATTGAAGCATCAGTGCACTGTAATTAACTGGCATTTCAGTTGTATGGATAGTTTCTTTGTATTTCCTTGAGCAATTGCATCACATGAAATGAATTATATGTGCGTGTTTTTGCTTTTATTCAAGAACAAATGTTGATGGAAATCTGAGAAGTGTTCTCAAGGAGGTCTAGTACCTGAAAAAGAGACTCTTGCTGTTTCTCTGATAACACTTGTTCAGGAGCTTATGTGTTCCTATTGTGTTGATCTAAGGTGATGAGGATAAACAACTGCTAACTGATGACTTACTCAAGAGTTTGTGTTATTTATGAAGCAAATAAAACAAAATATGTCTCAATTTTTTTCACTCTGTTGTGTTTTCTTTGGTAATCAAATGTCAGCTTTTTGCCAGCTGACTTGCAATTTATTGTAGCATTTGTAATGGCATGTGACTCTGCACTATATTAGAGTTAAGAGAAGCATTTTGACCTGCCAAGGCTACACAACATCTTTTTTTCTATAGTTGGCATTTAATAATTTATTTTTTATTCATTTTTTTTAGCTTTAAAATGGAAGTTTTTCTGGTCTGCTAAAAAAAAAAGAAAGTGAAGCATTGTGCTCTTTATAATAATCACTGTGAAATTATCATGATTTAAATCAGTCAAATATATGGACCTTATGTGTATACCTGAAAGTAGTTTTACGTTTTCTTGCAGCTAACAGAAGATGAAATTGCAACTATTTTGAAATCTACTCTTAAAGGACTTGAATATTTGCACTTTATGAGAAAGATACACAGAGATATAAAAGCTGGAAACATCCTTCTTAACACCGAGGGACATGCAAAATTAGCTGATTTTGGTGTGGCTGGCCAGTTAACTGTAAGTAACTGTGGAAAGATAATTTTAAAATGCTGTAGTGCTCCCAACCTTGTTCTTTCACCTCTGTCTTCTACCTTGAATTTTGCATCTGAGCAGTGGCACTGCCACTAGTGGTAGGACAGAACTAACATTCTTTATCATGCTGGGTATTTAATGTGCTGCAGGGCTATTTAGTTTTTAGTTGTTTGTTTTTATAACCCGGTGTATCAAGTGCCTGATGATCCCTTTAAATTTTAGTTTGAGGTTTATAATTATTGTCACGTCTTTGGCCTCTGTAGGCTGATGAGCTTATTTGGTATTAATTAGAAATCACTAATTTCTATTAATTAGAAATCACTATCCACACCTTTGGATGGATAATTTAATTTTTAAATATAGAATTGATATAAAAATAATATGAAAATTAGCATTTCTGGTTTAATTGCATAAATAATATAATTACAGGATACAATGGCAAAACGTAATACTGTTATAGGAACTCCATTTTGGATGGCTCCTGAAGTCATACAAGAGATTGGCTATAACTGTGTGGCAGACATCTGGTCCCTTGGTATAACTTCAATAGAAATGGCTGAAGGAAAGCCTCCATATGCTGATATTCACCCAATGAGGGTAAGTGTGTTGGTGGTGTTTTTTGTTTGTTGTATTAAAAAAAACAAATCCACAAAACATTCAAAACCCCCTAATACTGGAATCGTAAAGCTGTATGTTATGAATAGAGATTTTAATACTAACAATTTTTACTTTCTGTATTGCTTCCTCTTGACTCCAGTTTGCCTATGTTTTAACACGTTTCTGTAAGGTTTCAGAATGCCTGTATCTTCACTTGAGAGGGGGCTGCAGCAGGAAGCTCTTAATTGGCTTTGGGGTAATATATAGAATCTGTTTCATACTGCGCTTGGAGATTTGCATCACCAAGAGTCAGTCTGCTTTTGAAAGGCAGTTTTGAAATAAAGGTGACCTAAAGAAGAATTCAGAACTGTTCTATGGGAGCAGTGCTAATATTATTATTATTAGTTACACCTGACGGCTTTTATTTATTAGTGACTCCTAAGGTCTCTTACTGAATTAGTTTACTTTTTGCAAAATAAAATGTAAATAGAATTGGTTGCTTTATGAGGAGTAGCAGTTACAAAGGAATTACTTGGAGAAGTTAATGAGGAACAATGTTTATCTAGGGATAATTTGATGCTGTTAGTCATGCTGCTGTTATTTTGTAATGAGCTATAGAATAACTGTGCTGGTTGCACTGAGCATCAATAAACGCTCCATTCTTAAATTGTTTAAAACCCATTTTGAATTAAGAAGGCGCTTTATGTTGCTTAAAGCATACCTTTTTCCAGAAAAATCTTAGCAATTTGCCACAAAATTGTCATGCATACTAAATTATTTTATTCAGTTTTCTTTTGCTGGTGCTTCATGTATCAGAATCTTAATATAAAGAAACCACCACTACAGAAGGAGAAGGTACTGTTTATATACAATTACTGTAAGGTGATGCACATCTGAATTCAAGTGTATTTAGTGCTATTTTTGTTTGTGGGGTTCTTGATTTTCGGTTGTGTGTGCTCTTTGGAGGAGAGATGTTTCCTGAAATTTCTGCTAAAGCTAGTGAGTGATTTTCATTTAGAAACATTACATAATTTTGGAAGCAAAGTTTCATCGTTTTCCTGCACCATATTTTTTTCCATGTAATTAACTGTTTTAAAATTACAATTCAAACTAAAAATACTCAGGTGAAAGCTGAGAACAAAATAAGTATCTCTGAAGCTGGATTTTGATGAGAATTTAAGATGAAATAACCTCTAAAAATATTTTGAAGAATGATTGATGACAAATCAGCTACGCTTGATCATGCTGGGATTTTTGGTTATACTTCTAACAAAAATGCCTTAATTACATCTGAGTAACATCACTGTATGTAGTTGCACCAGCTGTTGAAAGGTGAGGACTACATTATCAGAGAGGATTTTTATGTGCATGACAATAACTGCTTATAAATCAAAGGTCATTGTGTTTGAATGCTTGTGGATCTGTTTAATTCTTGCAATCAAGTGAATGCTATCAAAGGCCAGTGTAATCTAACACAATTCTGGATTACATACAACATGTGTTCTTGTTAATAAATTACGTTATGGTTTTTAAGGGCTTGTATGTAGTTAGTACTCTTTTGTATATTTGATACCTCCAGTTTTTCTTAATTTTTATTAGTGAGTTGTTACAGTGGTTAACAAGAAATACACAGATTTAAGTTGCAATAGTTTTTCTGGTGTCATATGATACAGCTTCACAGGACTTTTGGCCATATGTAGATGCTTTGTTTTAGTTATGACACAGAATTGATACAGGCAAGCATGAAAGCTTGGGCAAATTTTCATTGCTTTTCCTAGATGTTGCTGGAGTTCTGTGGTATTTATGTAAGGCACAATTTTGTTGCCTGGGAATGCATAGTGAAATTACCATGCACGCTATTTTGCTGTAGGCTGGTTGGCACTGCCACAAAGGTAATGCACTGCCAGTAGGCCATTTCCTTGTCAACTGCATTTACAGCTTAAAAGAAATATTACATGACTTCTTTAAGCAAGTGTTTTGGCAGAGAGGAAATAGCAGATTCCATGCAAACAAGCATAGCTTCCTCTGCTTAACCACACTCTGACTACTCCAAAGAGTTGTACTAGTTTCAGCTGGGAAAGAAGTAGAGGAGAGTGCAAAATGGAATTTCAGGTGGGAGGGGGAAGAAGAAACAGGTTTTTTCTGGTTAAGTATTCCTGTCGTAGTGTATTTGGGTGTGTCATCCATGCTGTTTCACACAGAATCACTAGGTTGGAAGAGACCTTCAAGATCAAGTCCAACCCAGCCCTAACACCTCAACTAAATCATGGCACCGAGTGCCACATCTAGTCCTTTTTTAAACACATCCAGGGATGGTGACTCCGCCACCTCCCTGGGCGCACCATTCCAGTGCTTTATCACCCTTTCTGTAAAAAACTTTTTCCTAATATCCAACCAAATATTTCCCTTGGCACAACTTAAGACTTATTTCACTTGTTCGTACTGCGAACTTGAGTTCAACAGAAGCTGTAGTTGTCACACTTGGTTTGAGGCTCAAAGGTCAAGAGCAGTTGCCAGCTCAGTAGTTTTAATGCTTTATTCACCTAAGAATTATGGACTGTCTCGCATACTCGATGTCAGAGTCTTTTTCTGCTTTTGCAAATGATGAAACGTAAAACTTCTGTATTTTCTGTGTTTCTTTTAAAAGAAGGAGTATTTTCAGGTAGTTGTAAAGGAGGGAAAAATAGAGATGTCCTCAAGGTTGCCCTAAAACATGGTGATACCACCACTAGAAATAGCAAGGGATTTGCTGATTAAAAAATCACTCAAACCTAGGTAATTTAACCCATCTAGCAGGGCTAAAATCATGTTGATTGCAGTAGACTGTGCAGCACCCAGGGTTAATGTGGCTAACAGTGTCTGCATCTGCCTTTGATTGCTCTGATGTGGTGAGCAGTTAGCAATTTACAGTGGAGCTAATTAAAGGGGACTTCATTGTGGTTCTAGGTCAAGACTCAGTTTCTTCCTCTGAAGCTGCAGTGATGTTTTAACAGCTGAATTCTCATGTCCCCATTGACTGCAGCATATATGCTGTCCTGTAGTGATAAAATATTTATGTCCTGCCCCAGACAAAACTTAATTCAAACCATTAACTGTTTTAGTCAGTCACTCCTCTGCATGTGATATCTATTCTTAGTATTTCTAAATTCACTATTTTTAATCTGTGATGAGAGCACAAAGAATGGACTGTTTTACTGTAACAGTTGTGATTTTGCTCTTTTTCTAAAAACTGGTAACATGCTTGTGAAATATCCTTTGCTAATCAAGCCATGATCTCAAATTGTCATGTAAGAATTGTTTTTGGTGGAACATCCTTTAAGCTACATAATTTTCATATGATCCTTCTGCTGCTGGTATTTGGCTTTAATAACAAGTAGATTAATAACACTTCATCATAAAGCTAGTCTTTAAACTTAAGCATGGCTTTTTTTGAGGTCCTTCTCTAGGCCACCCTTACTAAAATTTTTCCTCATGTTCATGCAATGATGTGATCAGTTATTCTTGAAAGGCTGAGATTTTTATGATCAATTTAAGTGTGGGCTGCTACTGTTAGAGGCATGCTGTCTGTAGCTGGGAGTTCCTGACCTTTCTGTTAAGCAAACGCTAACATTTTTGTGGCCTCACATGGAGTTGGATAATGCAGCTGATGTTCTGAAAAGTTAATGTCATAGAAACCTGCTAGAACTGGGCCAGAGAAGTTGTAGGAACGTGTAGTGGACAGAGGAAATGGACTGAGGGGAGTTACTGCTTTTGAGCCTTTTAGGCCAACTATAGAATCGCAACGTGTGTTTTATAAAATTTCCTCTTCTTTGCAAGGTGAACAGTTACTGACAGGTTGGTGTGCTTCAAATAAATGCTGGTAGCGCTCTTACAAAAGAGAAAGAAATAAAAAGATAAAAAAGCTCAAACGCTTTTCTTTCATGCTTATCGGGCAGCTGCAGTAATTCACATTGTTGTGGCATGGAAGAGGCTGGTGCTAGATGTGTTTTTCAACACTTCACAGTATTGGTCTTTGTTTCTTTATGGTGAAGTTTGTTGGAAATGGACATGTGGGCATCACATGTTCTGCAGTGAATTGGAGGAAGCCAATTTGAACTGCTTCCATTTGCCTTAAGTTCAATCATGATATTTATTTTTCCATGGCACTTACCCAGATTATCCATGCCTCCTGCTTAGCCTGTGTCATTTCCACCCTGGACTAATCTGTTTGTAATAACCTTTTATTCCTGACGTATCTTATAACAAACTACAATTTCCCGGTTTTTTATTCTCGACATATTGCATTAAAACTGGGGATTGAAGTGAGAATTATTGCTCTGTAGGGCTCTAAGAAAAAAAGAGGTGTCATGTGGAGCATGGCAGTCAGACTGGGACCAGTTTTTCAGCCATTAAGAAGTCACTTTTCTGTATGCCTTTTGTGCCAGAAATTGAGGAGAGGAAAAAAGAAAAAACACTTCTGTCTTTCTGTATAGTCACTCTTGCATTTTTTCTCTCCAACAGATGGTGTTATCTCATTGGGTTCTGTTATTTTCTTTAAGAGTTCACCTGTCTTATCTCAGCATTACTGCTTTTAAATTAGACTAGGTTTGTAAAACTATATGGTTTTCTTTTTTTAGTGCTTTTGCTTATCTTTACAAAAGACTTTGAATTAACTTCTAAAAGTCCTTTACCTTTTAAGAACTTTCTATGAGACACTGTTAATTTGTAACTTGATGTCTTCTTGCCTGCTGTGTCAAGATAGAGTGAGCTAATATTTAAAGAGTTTAAAATATGGATATTTGATTGTACATTACTGTTCATTATTTTACTACTCTTCACAATCTTGTGGAAGAATGGCAGTGAACTGTGATGTTTTAAGGTGCAAGTAACCTGTGTTTGCTGTGGGGACCCTAAGGCACTGATGTGATATGGCTGTGACAGCAGAAGGATTGGAGGAGCATGTGTTCTGTTGCAGGGTTTTCAAAAAGCTGTTGTAAGACCTTTGGCCCTCTCTAGGCTTTAAATGGAATTTTTGTATTTGCTTTATGCACACAATGGGTGCAGAGGGGTGGTATTCCTGCCTGTTTCCATGCATTTTCAGCATCCATTTATGCTAGACTGAGTGTTTAGGTGGTCACATGATAAGCTGGATCAGAAAACTAACTGAGTAACAGGAAGTAGCTTTCAATGATGGTGTTAACAGGGTACTCCAACTATGTGGGGACAAAAATGCATGGGTGGGACTGGTAGAAGAAATAGATCATCTGTTTTTGGGCATCAACCAAGTTGATTAGGTAGTTGCAAAACCAGAGTCTCAGCTGGCCATCTGTAAATTTATTATGATTAAAACTTAGTAATTATTAAAGGAAACTGCAGAGCTTTTCTGAAGTTGACCCTTAAAAATGTTTGTCCTAAACGACAAACTGGCATTTTTGTAGCTGTCCTAATTGTCCTTTGAGGCTTTTTCTGGTTGGGCATATTGATAAAATTAGACAAGATTCTAGACCTTTCATGGCTGAGCGTTCCCCTGCAAAGCCTTCCTCCTTCTCCACCTCATTCTATTCTTCCATCTTTAAATGCTGTTGCTGTGATACAGCAGAACTTCATGGGGGGAAACTTCCAGTGGTCTTCCAATTTGCATGCAGCTGAAGGCAAGTTTTGATTCATAATATATTTGCCTCTGGTACTATTTATAGCCAAAGTTTCAAATAGGTGTTATAACTTTATTCAAGAAAAAAAAAAAAAGCACTGTTAACACCAGACTGTATTTGTCTAACAGAAGATAAAGTATGTTCTCCGTACAGACTGAGGGGAAAAAAAAATTGGTTTTAAAGGAATTGCTTTCCACATAAATCACCATGAGAAATACAAGTCCATATTCTAATGGGATATGGAACATTTTTCCCTTGAGTGAGTAGTAGTATATGGTATGTGGTTCAGAGCAGTTGCAGCTCTGCTAATACCAGTGTTGATCTGTATCTTTGGTAGTTTTCATTTTTGGTTCAACAGCTTTTCAGGACTTAACTCTAAGGAAGTGTGCCTTACTTAAGGGTTGTTAACAAGGGAAAGCTTTAAATTTTAATTAAATATGCTGCTAATTCAAATTAGTAAACAACCTGTCCGCCTGCTCTGATGAAAATGTGAATAATTGCTGTGCAGGAATTGTTGTATGAATTGAAAACCAAAACAGATGAGGCAATACATTTAAAAAAAACAAAGGTGCTAAATGCTTTTTCATTCAAGATTTATTTTATTTGTCAAAATAAGTGTATTCAGTTATTTTACTTGTCAAAATAAATGTATTTACTTATTTATTTTAAATGAATGGTCCATTTTTATAGTGTGTGAACAGACCTCTTTGCCTGAACTGCTGATGGTGTGGTCAGTAATTGCTGAGATGCAGACCAGGTCCTAATACCCTGTTCACGATTTGACTCCTTTCAACAAAGCTTCTGGAATAAGATGATAAATGTTGGGCAAAATAAAATGAGTGATTGGGTACATTTGAACTTGCGTATCTGTGCATGTTTCCATTTTTTGTGAGCAAATACCTGAGGTCCTACCTAAATGAAATATTTGCACAGAGTTTGCTAGAATATTAATATCTAGATAACAGATCACAAGGAGAATTGCTGTAATTGTAACAACAATTGGACTTGATAGCTTATTTCATCAGCTATTATTCTTTAATTGGGTGTATGAAAGCATGTTTTTGATGGGTTGTTGTATGTACCTTAATGTGAGGAGATACATTTCTAAATTTTCTGGAATACAATGAAGGCAACTGTTAACTATTACAGTAATGGCATTTTTACTAAATAAAAAAAAAGAGGTTTTAGATACTTTTGTCAGCTGGATATTACTTTTCATTGTGGTTGAGTTATTTTTAGTAGTGAATTGAAAACTAAATAAAGGGCAAATTGTGGTCCCGCAGAAAAGTAATTTTGTGTCGAAGTTTCACTTGTGCTCTTGGGCAAGCTGCTCATGGAGGTGCAGAGATCCTGCTCTGTAGATTTTTAAAATTCTTTTTCATTTCAAAGTGTGTATGGTTCTCCAAACTCAAAGCTACAATTTGTGATTTTAGTTAAAATATGTTTAGTGTTCACTTATATATGTAAGGTGATTTCAAGTGCTTTCTTCCTTAAGCTCTTATTTTTCATGGAAATGCTTGTCATAGATACA
Organism: Ploceus nigricollis; assembly: GCA_013399945.1. Lineage (NCBI taxonomy): Eukaryota > Metazoa > Chordata > Aves > Passeriformes > Ploceidae > Ploceus > Ploceus nigricollis. The sequence goes on from VXBC01005637.1 coordinate 53,403, forward strand.
GACATAGTACCCTTTGAATATAACTTCTTTTTTAATATATAAAGCCTACAGGATTAATGCAGACAGTGAATTTCAAAAGGATTTAATTTGCTTATTTGTTTGTGATCAGCCCTCCTATGGGCTTGCTGTAGAGGTGAATGGGAAAAATTCTCATGAGTGAGGAAGTCAACCCAGGGAAGTGCTCTAGGCATATGGTCTAGTTTCTTGTGATACAGAAATATAATTTCTTTCAGTTTTCCAGTGTGCCTAGCATAGAATTTTAATGAAAATTCCTGTGGCATGGCTTAGTCAAAACATATAAATGGACTAAAAAGAAATGGTGTGTGAGTTGTCCTCAGACACTGAAGACAAGTTTAGAGGTATCTGGTTGTAAAACATATGAAATATAGCAGGTGATATTTTATTTATTTTCTTAAATTGCAATCAACAGTTCATTGCTTGACTTTACCAGACTCAGTGGCATGTATTGAGCCTCCTAGGGAATGATGTGCCAGCATAGCAGCATCCAGTTTCCAAGACTGGGCAGCTTGCTATGCAAAGGGATAGTATGTTTAACATCAGCCCATTTTATGTGAAGGAGAGATTTGTAATACCACTGTGAAAGCAAGATAGGAAAAATACCATTTGTTCTCTGGCAAAACTTCAAAGATAATAAAAAGTTTCTCCCTAATAGCCCAAGGAAATTTTCAAAGAGGTTCTGCCACATGGCTTCCCAAACAAAGGATTGACAGATATCTCTGGTTTATTGAACTCTTTAATGGTATGACATTAGCATTGATTTGCTGTGAAAACACTAGATTACTTGAGGTGTGCTCAGTGATTAAATTGAAAAGTCTACAATCTGATATAATTGTTGTCTTCCTGTAGGTATTGCTTTTTTTATTTACCCTCCTTTTTTCTTGCATCTCTCTGTCTTGCTTTTCTTTTCCAGTGAAGAGATGGCTTGAAAGTTCATGTAACAAAACTGTTGCAATATAAATAAAATGCAATTAAAGAATAGTTGCAGAATCTAACGTACATGTTTGACTGTGGCTTAGGGAATGCATTGTCACTCCTTCACATTACTAGAATTTTCTTTATGTCACTAGAAGTTTTGGAAGTAGAATAAATGTTTATTACTGTTAAAAGTATAAATTCCTTACATTTTTAAATTATGTCAGGTTTGCTGGTGCAAATGTGTGCAAAAAGGAAATGTGAATCTGTCATGTGTAATAAAGTAGCAGAAGCAGAGAATATTTGAAATTTGTACTAGAACTGGAGTTTAACTTGAATTAACTGGAAAACATTTATTGCATGCTTCTAAATGAGGATTTAATTAAAATTAAATTAGTGCATCTTTTTAGACTTACCCCTGAATAGGAAATTTGAGACATGCTTCAGTTGATGGTTGGTTTTCTCTGACTTTGATTAATCACTTTCAAAGTAAGTGGAGGATCAGTACAGTAATTTCATAATTACACACAAGTGAGTTAACTTGAAACTTTTAACTAAAATAACTGTAAAGGGAGTTTGATCTTGGTTAGTTTCATGTAATGCTGTGCATCTTCTGTAAGTGATTCAGATTCTTAGCAGTGCTAATCTGAAAAAAGGACCCATACCATGATGCTACCTATTTATTTACAAGGTGCTTTGGTGGTAAATGTTGGACCTGGCAAAATTATTCTTCTAAGATGTTGGAACAGTAAACAGAGGTTGAATGAAGCCATGAAATTAATGGAAATATTCTTGGTGACTTTAGTGAGCACTGGCTCAAGCCCTAGGACCTGTAAGCATTGCTAAAGATTATTTGATAGAACTGTTAATGAGGGTAAAGCCCGGAATGTGTTCGGTGTTGCCTTCTGCTGAGAAGGCAGGCGACTTGGTTCTAAAAGCCAGCACGGCGACCCGGCCTCGCCCGGGTCACTCGGGCTACTGACACGCACAGACACTAATATGGTAGATGGTCAAAATGGCGGTTATTGCTTTGTCTCATGAGATTATATAGTTTTGGGGGTCTTGCTACGTCACAGGGGGGCTGGTGGGTCCGGTCAAAGTTAGTAAGGAGTGGAAAACTACTGAGTTAGGTGGGGCTACCTATCTTAGAGGTGATTGATTGTCTATGACAGAATGAAAAGGGGAAGGGTCTCTCTTTCCGTTACAGCCCGAAATCTTCCGTTCGCCTGTCCCTCTCTACCACAGTTCGGCAGACCTAGAATGGCACAGGATAACAGTATCCACTGTGGCTGAGCTGGCTGCTTTCTCCTGGGCAAATAGTAAAAGCAAGCAAGCAAACAACCTTTTACCAAAAAGCTTATTCAGAAGTTTTAAATTGCTATAGATTTGCTCATTTGTGATGCTAGTGATTCTGTAAACATAGATCAGAGTGCAAAGCAAAATTATTTTGCAACTTGAAGATCTCAAGAAAATTTTATTTGAAATAGGCAATCTGTCTCAAGAAAATTTTATTTGAAATAGGCAATCTGTAGTAAATCATCAAGATTCATTAAATCTAAAATGACAATTTTAACGTGACAAGACTTTTTTATTAATGAGCTTTACAGCCATTGTTATTTAAAGAAAAAACCAGCTTTCCATCATTTGTACATGTCATTGTATGCTGAATTTATACAGTTTCTGTTTAACCTGCACTATGAATGTGGAAAATAATTTAGCAAGGTGTTTATGCACAGATTTAGGAGAATTTATTTTATTAGCCATTCTGTAATACCTTCCAGGATATTGTCAAGTATACCACTTTTAAGTCAAGAGCTATACATATTAGCTACAAATATACTTCAGTTTCTTTTTACTATTATCTTTAAAGTTCTAGGATTAGCACTAAATATGCAAGATTAATTTTTGTTCAGTCTGGCAATTAGCTTCATTAAATAGGAGGGACTCTGTATATTGCTTTTAATAGAAATGTTTGTTTGAATTTTTTGTATACAACTAATGTCTTTTTAAGCCAAAAAAGAAGTTGGTAAACAATTCTAAGACATTTTTGGAAACTTGAATTAATGTTTATTTATTGAAGTGAATTGTATGCTCACTTCTTCTTAAATATGTTTTCTGTCAGTATAGCTAGCTGACCTGGAGGAAGTGCTTTAGAGACTTGACTGCTGTATTGCCAAATTCTTAGCACATTATTACAAGTTTTAAAAGCAGAAGTGTATTTACTTGGATTTTAGTTATAGTGATAATTGATTTTCTTTTAATATGTGGGAGAAAACCGCAATCAAATTAGGAGGAAAATATTAAGCTTCTGTTGCTACTTACCAGAAGATTTCTGTATGCTTTGAGCCTATACTGGTTGTTTACTTCATAAAGAATCTAAAAAATTGCTTAGATTGGGAGGCGGATAAAATTTGGAATGAAGAAAGCTTATTAAGACTGCATGTACCCTGTTTCTGTCATGGTATTATATTGCCTTAAAATGTACACTAGGTAATTTTTAAAGAGGATGATGCATATTTAATGAAGAAATTTATTTATTTAAAAGGAAGGGTTGCCAATCAGTCTAAATTTGCTTCAGTTAAAACTTGATGGTCTAAAGACAACTTATAATCCTTTTCTTGTTATAAAGTATTGTCAAATTTGTAGTAGTATCAGTTGAGTTTATGGAAACTTTGTTTTAAGGTGGTTTAAAATAGAAGTAAATCTTTAATTTGTATTTGATGGCACCTGTTTTCATTTTGTTTCCCTGGCAACACCAGTGGTATCAAAAATTGCCTGTAGACCACCCTGGTTTTAGAGAAGAATGAAATCAGCCTGGCTCAACCTTTGATTTTACTGACTAAATAGTTAGACAAAGCATTACTACACAGTCAGTACTTTGCAAACTAACTCAAATTATTTGGGTACACAGTTCGTGATTTTTTTTAAATTAGAATTTTCTGTACTAATGCCAGTTTGTATTGTTCTGCTGTTTTTAAAATGCACTGAGATACAGGAAGTATTTTTGATACACTGTCTCAAAAAGTGTGTTTGAAAGCTATAATAACTACCTGCAGAAAAATAGAGTAAAAATTCATAGTTTTTATATAACACAATCTGTCTGCTTTTAAAGCTGTACGGATCCAAGGTTTTCTTCCAGATGTAAATTGTCATTATTTGCATTCCCATGGGAAACAAAGGCAACATGAGTGTTACTTCCAGGTTCTACTTTCATCTGTGCTTCTTTACTGTGTCTGAGAATTCACCTTATAAAAATTACATATATGGTGTTCCAAATGCCACAAATCTTAATACATTATCAGTTTGTGTTTCAGAAATGCAAACATGGACATAATTCTTCCAAATACTGCTTATCATGACCTTCTTGCCTGAAAAACTCTGTCTTACTGACAGAAACCTCATCTGCTGTGAGGAGCTCCTCCTCTGAGCTCCATGTTATACTGTTGGTGATTAAAAAAAGGAAAAAGTTGGTGTTCTGGTGGAGCAATTCAGATTTATAGTGATAGTTACAGGAACACTGAACAGTCTGAGAAGTTTAAGGTGTCTTACATTTTCCATTCTCCCCCAGAAACTTAGAATAATTCTGGAAGATAATGAAGTAATCTGTTCCCAGAAAAGCGTACCTCTGATGGAGTTCATGGGTACCTGTGGTGCAATACTTCCCAGTGTCCTGGTGCTGGGACAGGGGGCATTAGAGATGGCAGCTCAGTATTTCCTCTACTGCTGCTCCTTTTCTCATGCTATGAAAACATAAAACAGGTAGCATCAGCCAGCAGAAGATTTGTTGGCAAACTGACATGCATGTGTTCAAACAGTCATCTGTTTCAAGTGGGATGTTCCTTGAGAAATGTAATAATCATGAACTCTAACCTGGGACAGAGGGCACGTCTGCACTGGGCAGGTACATCCAGACGCAAGTGAACTTTGCCTGTACTGTCCCCTTTTCAGTTTTCTCCAGGAGTGTCTCTGGAGCAACTGTGTGCATACTGTAAATGTCTTACATTTGGTTTGTTTCTCTGAATAATATGACTAATTTGTGCAAGCTGTGTTTTTTGATATTTAGAAGTAGCTAGCATTTGATTCTTGGTGGTGAAAATGAGCATATGCAAGTTTCTAATTTGTAAAACATGCTGTTGTTAAACAGTCAGAATAATTAAATTATTTAGAGAAATTGGCACAAAGTTTCTTAGAACTTTATCCTTCTAGCAGTTGTGTGAATTGTCATGTATAAATCGTGACTGTGGAGCAGCTGGTTGCATTGCCACTTGCTTGGTGTGAAAATATGTGGAGTGTGCAGTAGCTGGAAGGTTCTTTTTAGACTGGAAATACTATGGTAAGCTGATGGTGTTTGAGAAAGGTCTTACTGCTGTAGGCCTGGGTGAACAGTAGGACAGGCTAAAAGCCAGAGGACATGTCTGTCTGGATGGGTGTTGAGAAGTTGGGGGGTGCTCCTTCTGACAGCCATGCTGGCTGAGGGCAGGATGTGGTGTGGCTCCAGCGCAGGGGCAGTGCACTGCCCTGACGTGCCTCTGTACCGAAAGTAATGTACCTGGCCTCTGAGCTTGTTTCCATGTTTCCCTCTCATCATGTGAAAGATACGTTCTGTTTCAGGCTGTAATTCATAACCTTTAGTACAGAATTCATTCATAGTGCCTAGACTGAGTGTGGACACTGAAGTGCATTTCACCAAGCAGCTAAAGCATATGCTACAGGATTTCTGCTGCTGGCTTGTTGACTTTGTGCATGTTCTGGTTAGATTAAGATTCAGTTCAGCATTAAGTTAGCTGATGCAAAATTTAACCTATTAAATTTTTTTTTTAAAGTAACTTACTGCAGGATAACAGTGTATTCTTCTGCGGTGTTTCTGATCTAGCATTATGATTCCTGAAGCTGCTTTAGTGTTGTCTGGAAAGACCTGTGATAAAAATCAACTAGACTAACATGCCCATAATATAAGAGTTTGTTCTTGACCCCTTAGTATTTATAGATGAAGTCAGTGTGTGTAATGTTCATTTTCTTAAACCATTAAGTGATATATGTCTTCCAGGTATTGTTTCATGCACTGAGCATGTTCTTTTCCTACTGCTTTTTAATAGTCTAGTTAGGATGTTACCTTGATTCCTTACCTGTATTCAGAAAATAAAAACATTGTTGGCTCAGCTTTCTTTCACACCTGAAGGGAACTTTTTTTCTGTAAAGTTAACCTTTAATGTTAACAGAAGAAGGAGTATCCTGAATGTCATAATTACTTGTGTTACACATTTAATTAATGATGTGTTCTGTTATCAGAAGACACATGGTGAGTAGAGGGAGATTGCCAAACCTGGCATTGACACAGAAACTTTTTTTTTGCCTTTTGTAACACAACTTTGATCAAAAGCTGCTCTTGATGCATGTTGCTAAAATAAATACTTTTCACACTCCAGAATTTCAGCAATTGACAAGTCTTCACCTTTGTTGGTTTCTTTTGATAGTTCTATTTATAAAAATAGCCTCTCAGAGTGACTTTAAAGGCAGTAAACTGGATTACTAGGATTACGTCAAATCTGGAGCTAAAAACAGGCACTGAAAATATCTTGCTTTCTGTTTAAATTTGAGAATTGTTACCTAGGCTCTGCTACTGTAGTGTACTCACAGGATGATTTGACTTCTGCATTATTCCCTTCTCTAGCTTTGTTTTGCTTTCATGATAGGAATCAAAAACTCTATCATAATTTCATGATTGCTATGGCCAAGATAGGCTTCAGTTAAAAAACATGTATTTAATAATTTATTTGTATTTCACTACTTATTTATAAACATCTGGGGAATTTTAGTATTATGTTTGTAAGAATCCTACTAGACTTTTGATGCTGAAATGGGAGCTTTTGGTTGCTATTGAGGCTTCAGAATTTATTAACAAATTCATCTGTAAGGGAAATTTGTTTAACAGAGTAAAACATTATGTTTCTAATGCCTTTGCATTTCAGATGGTGATGGTTTAAATTATGACACCAGCCCTGTGCCTTAGGGCTTGCAATTCTGTAACGTTTTTCAGATGCATCAACTAAGCATTGCCTAATTTGTTATGAAATTGGAAGAAAAGTTGTTCAATAATTCTTACTAAGTTGTGCTGCTAACATCTGTTTCCTATAAAATACTGGTAATATGATAAGAATTGAAAGAATTGTGTGATTACTAGTTTCAAATAACCATTCCAATGATGGTCAGCCAAAGATGGCTTTTCTTTCACTGAGGGAGTCATTTGAATGTATGGGGTGTTAAGTCCAAATCGCAGAGAAAGCTAATGCTGGTGGGGTGATATGCAAAGGTAAGGTGTGTTGGTTTTGGATGCTGTTCTTTACAGAACCTCTGGCAAAGGTATTAAGCTATATGTTTTCTCTTCTTAAATTTATCATTAAGTGTATTTACAATTTAACTAAAGAAATTGATTGAGTATTCACTAAAAAAATGAGGTTGACTTCTTGTTACAAACAGTTTAAATATATGTGGTTGATTTTTTATTTTTAATCAGTGTTTTTAATATATTTGAGAACAGTGGTTCTCAAAAAAAAAATTGTGTCATTTGGCAGGTACAGGGATCTGTTCTAGAAATTGAAGGGTTTAAATGGCCCTGTTTAGAGCCAGAGTAATGGTTGGCTGGTCCCCTACCGTAAGTTAAAGCCAAATTTTGAAACTTAGTCTGAGTTGTTTAGGTCAGGCAAGATGTGCTCAGGAATATTCTTTCTTTTCCCAATTTCCACATGAATTTTCATCTCTTCCACCTCCTTTCATGTCCCCAGTGCTTTGGCCAGGCAAAAGGGAGCTCTTCTTCTATCAAGCAGAGAAGAGGTAAGTCAAGTCACGGGAGTGAAGCTTAGCAAAGCCTCCTTGAGAAATTGGAGTTCTGTTTCACAGAGAAGATCAGAACCCAGCCATGGCGATCCCTTAACTGGGGGAGCCTCTGCTTTCAGATTTTTCAGTAGTAGTAGTAGTTTCACTTGTATTTTGTTGTCTCTGCACACCAGCTTCTTAAAGAGAAAAAACAGTGAGTTCAGGGTGTGCATGTGAGTAGCTAATGGACGTGACTGATGTATTTTGAGAATTCACCGTTCCTTAACTGCTGTACCTTGTGCTCATGTAACCTAGAGTTATGCTTCATCTCCAATACAATCAGCCTTGCTAGGGAAATACAGGCAAGTCTTGTTCAGAGGCAGAGCAATAAGTTTTAAAAACTTGCATCTAGAAGATTATAAGGAACCTTAGTATTTTCAGATGAAAATGGGCATTGTATTCTTTGTATTTTTCCCATGGTTGCAAGCTACTTCCAGACGTGGAAACCTGCCTCCATTGAATGAAGATGAAGAAAACAACAAATTTTTATTGTTACTGGGTTTTTTTTTCATATCTATATCTACGGAGTTAGTTCTTTGAGAGGAATATATGTGTATAAATAAAATCCATAAACATATCTCCATATCTATAAAGAAAGAGCTTAGTTTTTTATATGCAGGAATATATATTTACATATTGATGTATCTCTCAAAGAACTCTGTACAGATACACAGGCACACAGACAGAGGAGTTCTTTCATTCTATATATTTGCAAATAATGCCCTGTTAAAAGTGGCTCTTTTCAGTCATGCAGAAAATGAGTATTTGTTTAATTATTTTTTAGTGTCCATGTTTAATAACACTTGGAAGGCATTGTTTGTTCAGCAGCTTGCAGATGTCTCCTTGGTGATCATATGAGTGCAAACTGTTGATTTTTATATAGCCCTTCACAAAATGTTTATGCCTAAGAGCTCCAGTGGACTAAGCCATGACACTCTCAGTTTCACTGCCAAGAATGGATTCCCAAATAATTCTTAACTACTGTGTAGAAAATGAGCCTTCTTATGCATTTTCTGGATCAACTGGATGTCAGATAGGTCAGTTTGGAGTGGAATTAGGCAGAGAACCTGGTAAATCATCCTGTATTTATCTGTACTGCTGGGTAGATTCACATGAAAACTTTCAATCTGGCTCTTTTTTTATGAAAGATGTAATTACAGGCATTGAACCTCTGAAGGAATTTATCCTATCTAAAACTTTTGCTGCTGTTTTTAAGATCAGCTTCTTAGTTTAATGTGTGTTTGAATTTCAGCTCAAGCAATTGACTTTTCTCTTTATATTGTTGTCTTCTAAATCATTACCTGTGTCAGTCTAATATAGGCATTACATAGTCTGTAATACTCCCAGCAGTCTGTATGTTCATAGTCCCTCTCTTTATTTTTCTTTGTAAAGAAAAGGTGGAACAATCTCACATCTCCCTTTCCTTTTGTATGTCAGTTGATTTTGGCTTGATTGTGGCGTTTGCTACTGCATAAAATAAAGTCTTGTTTAAACAAAGTCAATAATTTCTACAGAGTGAGTGCTCTTTATCTTGGTTGGGTAGCTTGCTTAATCATCTTTATGCCATTCCTAGTTATGTTTTCATATTCCCTTTAACTTATGAAGGCCAATTTCCTTCTTCAGTGGGCATATCCATTTATGGACAAAGAAGATAATTTACTATCTTCTATGGGACTTGGTGTTGGTGGTCATGGTTATGCAGTGCCTGGGGCTCTGCCACAGGAAAGGCCCTTTGGAGTGTGCTGTGCTGTCCTCCTTTCGAGTCATTGTTTCAGTCCATCACCCCACATAGTTCCTTGTTAGTAGCCAAGAGAAACTGCAGGAGGAATGATTAAGATACCACCCTCTGCGCTTTCTGATGTTGCTGTCTGTTCTAGGGAAACCTGTGCTTTATGACTCGCAGTCAGTGCTTTCAGGTTGAGTGCTGTGTCTTCAGGCAGTGTGCCCAGCCTTTCTCTTCCTGAAGTTTGAACCAATAGTCTTCAGCAGCTTTCCAGCTCTTGCTGTCTTCCAAATCAGTGGCTCTCATTCCTGATTTGAAATAAGTTCAGGTGCACTGAGCGGTCTTGTGTTTGGCTAAATATGTAGGGTTGCAGAGACAAGACATAAGCTTTAAATACAGGGATAGAGGAAAGAGTGTTCCTAAAATACATGGCACTCTTGATGCAAAGTTGTATAATGGCCCTGTTTTATATTAGCATATTGCTTTGGCCTGGGTGGGTGGACTGTATGTCTGGAATTTGCATTCACCCTGCGCTAGCTTATAGGTGACTTATAATCTAATCTGTCTCAGACACATTCTAGGTGACTTAGAATCTCTCTGAGACTGAGAATCTGTCTGAGACTCCGGTTGCCTGGTATAGCTTCAGTCTTTGTCCTGTTCTAACAGTGAGGACATCTACCTCTCATCATTCACATCAAAAACTTTAGACATAAGAGGTCCTCTGTGACCTGAGGATGTATGTAGAGATGACCAAGAGGACTGGACTGTGATGTCCCTCAGGAATTCTTGAATCTGTAGTCAACCTGCATTTTCATCAAATTTCCTTCAGCCTGCACCTTTTAATAATTTTAATTTCCTTATTGTTCACCTTGGATCTGAGGAGGAATGGAGGAGTTCGATTAACTTTGTGACTCTGTGTGGACTTCTATAGACATTAGGTTATTATTTTCTTATGCTGGGAATCTACCAGCTGATACTCTTTTCAAATTGCATGTGTCCCTCAGGTAACATAAATGTCATTCATGCTTTATTTTTCTACTTGCTTAGGAATATTTCTTGCCTCTATTGTCTCTGCTCTAAGGGAGCTTTATAGATACTCAGGCTGGATAGAGGAATTTCTGTGAAGCTGCTCGAGTGGAATGAATGCATACAATTAGAGCAACAGAGAGATGCAAGTTCTTCACCATTTTCAAAGTGTACCTTTCTCAGATCTGCAGAGCCTTCACTTGGGTGGTTGCATACATATGTTGTAAAGTATCCTGCTATTCAAAGGCTATTCAAGCAAGATGAATCTTGAAGATGCTTTTTGGGATGCTTCATGTGAACTATGCGGTTTACTCAGTGAATAGTTATCATCATTGATGGAGCCAGGAGTATGATTGCTAACATATCATTTGAGGAGAGAGGAAAGGCCATTTACATGTAACTGTATATGGCTGCCGTGTCTTGAAGAACCTTTGCATTCAGAAATCTTTTCCCCTGTCTGCCCTGAGGTATTTTGTATAAACTGAGGACAAGCTGCTAGGAATTAAGGGTATGATATGGCCCATTTATATGATATCAGCATTTCTGGTCAGTGCTTCAACTATTGCTATATTGTTTGCATACTTGAGTGATTGCAACAGCCACATTGCTAAACTGTAATTTTTTCAGCAATATAGGCTATAGATTTTTGTTCCCTAAGCAATTTGTGAAGGAATGTTATTTCTGTGTGTACCTGTAGTAACAGGGCTTTGCTTTCACTTGTTTTTTTTCTCTGCAGTGTCAGTCATTATAGAAAAGCTATGATACATGCCTTCAAATGGAACAAAATGCTGTAGGTTAGACCAGACCCTAACAAAAATGTAGAAAATATGATTAGTAATTGTTTGGACAGGGCAGTAAAACACAGACCACAGACTCAACCCCAACACTTACGAAATTTTAAAAAATATTCCAGGCTAAATAATGTGGGTGTCTTTACTCTAGATGCTTGCTATTTTTTTCATCTTCTCTCTTCAGGTTTGTTTATAATTTGGTTTAAGCAAAGGAAAATAGATGCAAGTCCAGTTCACATTGTTGCAGATCTTTTCTCTCAGTGTCTGTATATCTTTCTGGCCTCCAAAATATCTTATGCTATGAATTTTTTTTCTTAATTATGAAGGATTTTTCCCTTCTATGTCCTTGATATCCTGTAGAGTGATACCATGTAAATACAACTGAGCAGTTTATCTGCATGACTTCCTGCAGGGTGTGCAATTCCTATAGGATGTGCAGTATTTTGGAGATGACCAAGTCTAGTGGACATATAATTAGCATTGGATACCATTAGTGTAATGCATTTTAATTAATCTGTTGTGTTGTGCTTTGTGTTCCTCTGGTGGGTGAAATTTGTTGGAAGTGTAGCAGATCATATTGATAGGAATAAGAGATGGATACAAAACCTTGAGATGATACAAATAATAATTGTATAATTCAGGGTGTTACAGAATAAACAAATAACGAGGCTACTGCTTTATAATATGCATTGCATTTTATTTTAGCAATTGATAATAGGGCTTGAGATGTGGATAACTTCTGGGGAAAAAAAAGATGCCAGGGTCAGGCAGACATGATTAGAAAAGAGTATCACTGACTGATTTGCAGTCAGGTGCACCAAGTCTAAACTGTCTTTTTATTTAATAGCATAGATCTTAAGTACTGTTTTATAGATAGTGTTTTTGTCAAAAGAGAATCAGCCCTTGATCACAACTAAGTCATTAAGAAAGACATATTGTTTATTTCTTTCTTGGAGATAAGCATGAGGGTTTTCCTACTCCTCTGGAACTAGTTTCTGTGCATTATCAGTAAAGGTTATTGTATGGCTAATTACATGGCAGTTCAGTTTGGTTTGAGAATACAGATGTTGTTGCAGAAATAGAAGAGGCTTGTTTTTAGTACTCACTAAATCTAGGGTGCTATGTTTTTCTTTTTTACTGTGGTATGTTCAAATGAGCAAGCTTGAAAAGGTTAGTTAGCCACTGGGGATATTAAAAATAAAGTGGAAACGAAATTGTTTGTATTACTTAGAGTATTAAAAATGTATATTTTTAAACTAAGTAGAGAAAGCGGAAACAACAAAAACTTTGAATCTGTTCGTATCTATCACTTCAGGGTGGAAAGAGGTGACTTTTAAATGAGTACATTTCAATATGGGAAATCTAGAAGGCATGCAGAAAAAAAATGGTAGTTTTTAGCTTCAGTTTTGTGTTTGATGTAAGTCAAAATGTAATTCAAGCAATTGTGTTCTGTAGCCACTGTATGACCTACCCAGCGGCAATCAGCCTCTGCCTTTAAAAAAAAAAAAAGCCAATTGGCCTGTGTTTAGCTTACTAAATGTCATCTGGATTCAGTAAAATGCAAGTGACCTGCATTGAATTAGTATAATTGTAATACAAACAGAACATCTCATAGTTTTGGTCTCATACAGGAAAAGAGAAAGTTGGAGAGATTTTTCAGTTTGATAAATTATCAAGACTGAAGATACAGAGTTAACTTTGGCTCACAGTTCATTTTACTTTTTACTGTCTCTTAAAAAAATACATGGCATCTGAATCTTGTGTGTACATTTTCTCTTTGGAATATTTTCTGGTTTTGGAAGAATCTTCCTGAGGATGTATGTCATATCACTTATTAAATCATGAGCAATTGTTACCAATTCCAGTTTCCTCAGACACAATGCCATTTCAGAGATTTTTTAAAAATTGATTTTACCAAGCATGTCCAGAATTTGGTATATTGCTTTATCTCTGTCATTTGGTAGGAGTTCCATGCCTTTTGAATAGGCTTTTGAATTTCATGATGTAGTTTATATTTTTCACACCCTGTTCCAGAGAGCAGTGCTTACACATACCAAGGTAACACAGTGCCTTGAAGAACTGAAGTATCAGCTCAGGCAGTATATTTGAATTTTAATTCTGACTATGATCTTGTACTATTCAGTTTGGTTTAAAAAGAGTGTTAGTTTTTTAGAATGTAAGATTAGTGTAATTATGAAAGTAATACTATGCCTTGGTGGTACTTCTCTTTTCATTTGGATATTCACATGTTCAGATTTTACTTTGTAATGCCTCCCACTGCATCATGGCCTATGGAAGAGAAAAAATAGTTTTACTGTAGCAACTACGTTTCCTTACAGGAAAGAATGTGGCTATTGCACTAATCTAGCAATGAAATTGAAGGTTCTACAATATAAATGACATTTATTTGAAACTAGTAGGGAGAATACTGTAAGCACTAGCAAGGCAAGGACAGTAGCAGTGTTTTTTGTATGAACCTGGTAGCTGGGAAAGCAACACCATTGAGTCTTGTATTCTCTCAGTACCTTGAGAGTCAGTGGAGCAGAAACAGAAGAGGTTTTCATTCTTCACTTGAAGGTAGAGTGTGCTTTAAGATGTAAGAACTCAATGACTCTTTCATAGACTACAAAATCTGTAATTAATTAGTTGTTTTCATTATGTCAGTAGGATGTTGGCATTTAATGTCTGGAATTTTGTAATCTGTCAGTTTAATTTTAGTTCTTAGTTTGCACACTGCAGGTGAATGAATTGTTTTGCTTTGTGCTGGTGGTCAGCTTTTACTGTCACCTGTTCATCTGCTGCCATTGTAAAAGGTGAAGTAGGAAGCAGCAAATACTGTTGAAAGGCATTGTTCCTTTGTGTTTCATGTTTCGTGTGTTAAACATGGTCATTCTGTTTCAGTACCTAGGCTGACCAAACATGATAACATGATAATCTCCCCCCCTTTTTTTTTTAAACTTTATTTTTAAACTTACTTTTATATGAGCACAGGGCAAATGGGAAGGTGGTGGTGCTGGAAAATATCTACAAAACACATGCCCAGATTTTGATTATGAAGTTCTGAAACTGTGTTTGTTTATATTTTTTTGTAGAATAAAACAACAAGTTAAGGAACTTCTTGGGTAGTTTATTGGCAACTTTCCTACCATGTAACCTGAATATTCCTTGTTAAAATTTAAACTCATTAGCTCCTCTTTGGTTCTTTATAGACATTGTCCCTCTTTGAAGTGGCATTTAACATGTTGGGGACTGTTACCATATCTCTCACTGTATCCTCCTCTTTAGACTGAGCAATCCTAATTAATTCAATCTTTTCTTGCAGAGTGTGTTTTTTAAATATCTAAGCATTGTAGTTACTCTGTTTCAAACCATCTTAGGTCGGTTCACATCTCTGAAAGTTTGATGACTGAAACTGAGCACAAAACTGCTGCTGGAGGTCTAACATACCCCAAATAAACGAGAACTGCCACATATTCCTTGAATGCCTTCTTTCATTACTACTGCCTATGGTTATGTCAGAGATTTCACATTTAATGTCCAGTGAGTTTACTGCAGCTTTTTCTCACAAATATAAGTTACTCACTCCTTGATTCTTCTACTAGTAAATATAATTGCAAATGCAGTTTTTCCACTTCCTGTCTCAGTAAATGTTAGTATGTCTCTGGATGTAATCATTGCCTCATTTTCTCAGAAACTACAGAAAATACTGTGGGAAGAAGAGAAAATATTTTTTATTATAGAAAGCTCTATTATTGGAGTTTTCTTGGAGGGAAAGTAAGTTTCATAGTCTGATAAAAACTTGGAACCTTCTAGGCATAATGCATATGAATTTTCAAGATAGTACTGAATCAGGAGTAAAACAAATTATGGTGAAAGACAACTAAATTAATCACAAGAGTATTTCTTGGATCCTGTCATACTGTGTACGCTTTCTGAACCATTTCCTTGTTCTGTAACTGATAAGAAAGTAGTTCAGTGCTGAAAAAAGAAAAAGTTGTTCAGTTTCAAGTTCATGTTCTTGATCTCACGTATTCTGTGATGGGAGTGATAGCAGTGATTATGTGATAGCAGGATGCTTCTGGCTGAGAGGTACCAACGTTCACAAAGACATCTTCTATTTTGATTCCTGGCCACCTGTGTGGCTGGGAGATATCCTTTAGGCAGTGAGTTTCCTAGCTCTTGAGCAAGGATCTGTCATAATGTACAATTTAGTCTGAGAGACTCTTTAAGTGTTGAATTCTGAGGGTTTGAATTGAATTGGGCAGTGGCCTGAAGTGGCCTCATCTCTGTGTTACGATGATTTTGATTTCCTCACAAAGAGGAGGTGTTGCTCATCACTACAAAAGGAAATTTTCTCCTATACAACACTGTATAAAAATACTTGTTTTTTCAAGTCTGTGTTAAGTAAAAAATCACTTAGAAGTTTAAACCGCTACAACAGATACTTCTTTCTAAACTAAAGGTAGTTTAGTATCTATTTTTTTCCTATCTCAACCCCCTTATTCACATACACTTCCTCCCCTCAAAACCTTGAAAACCCCACATATACATCTATGCAGAGCACCCTGCTTTTCTTTCTCTCTCTGATAAAATGAGTCTTGATCACCCAGTGCTGAAATTGAGGATACTTTGCAGAATAAGAATAATGAAATAAATTTCAGCTTATTTAGGTTTTCCTTTTGGTGAATGAAATTATTAGAAATACTGTCCTAGATGTTGTCTGAATGCTACAGTTCCTTTCAGCTGTTTGAAACTTCTGGTTTTTTGTAAGACTTGCTGACTTTCACTATCTTGTTTTCCACTAGTGCTTTGATTTTTTTAAGTCATCAGGATTTAATTTTTTTTTTAATGTCCAAGAACACAAAATATGTATAGGCTTGTAATTATTGTGGATGTGAACTTTCAGTATAACCTTTCAATAAAATGTTTAATACTTATACTTTTTAGTACCGATAAGGGGTTATTTGCAATTTGGTATTTTTCTCTCAAAATTCCTGTAGATGTCAATTAAAATTCAAAACTGATAGCTGACTGGGTAGTTTAAACACAAAATCTGGAGTAGCTTGAAATTATTTTTGTTTTCACTTGAAAAATTTCACTTATCTAAAACACTTGCCCCCCTCACTCCAAAAAAACCCCAAGGGAAAACCAAAAAACCCCAGTGAAGCCAAAGAAGAGTTCAAAAACCTTCACAAGATTGCAGATTTTCCCATGCTTTGTTTTTCACTTCTATAGACTTTGAAAAAGCATTTGTTGCCCTGCTTTCAAGGATCTAAGTTGAAGGAGGGATTTTGAGGAGCAGGTTGCTGACTGTGTCTTCTTTCTGTTGAAATGTCACTGTCATCGATGACTTGCACCTTGCAGATGAAATGGGAACTTGAAGGTTACATCCCTAAACTAAAAGGATGATGTTCAGTTGAATGGCAGAATTCAGGAACATTTTGTGTTGAAGAGCTGAGCTCAGGAAATCAAAATAACCTTACTGAATTGGACAGAGAAACTGAAACTGTTCCATTTCAAAATAGAAGATGGAAAGTTGGGACAAGATAATAGTAAGAAAGTACAGGCAAAAGTAATGGAGAGTTCCCCAAATATTATTTAAATACGTTAGAATTAAAACCTGGAGTAATATTGATAGGCCTACTGGGCTTGAAGGGAGAGGGAGAAGGAAGAAACAAACATAAGGAGATCAGTGCAGATAAGCAAAGTTCTTTCTTTGCATACAACTCCATGAAGTAACGTGTTGAGTAGCTTTCAGATATCTTTGGATAATACAAGTGATGGGTTGTAAGAGTTCAAGAAGCTTTGAAAAATGAAAAAAAGAAATAGATAAACTCATAAATTAATCAACTGGCAGTAAGTCAGCATGCTGAGGTGATAGTTCTGGGAGCAGATTGGTGGTAATAAATATTTTTGTTACTCATCTGATAAAATGGTTTGATAGTGAACAGGCATATATGTAGATACCATGATCCTTTTAGCTGAGTTAGCAGGGGGAACTTACTCTTTGTCTTGATAATTGCATAGCAGCCAGTACAATAAATTCTGTCCTTTAAATATATCAGTGGAGGATATGGTAGAAGTTAGGAAATGTGATGGGACTTAAAAATCAGTTTTCTAAGTAAGCATATTTAAAACCAGTTATGAAAGACCCCAGACTGAATGAACTTGTGGCCTTAGAATGCTAACTTGTTCAAGATGTTGTCACATAACAAATGATCTGTAATATTCTTTTGAAATTGAAAGCAATTTTTTAGCATCAAAGAATATGTCAATTTGGAAGGGACCCATAGGTTTCATTAGTCCAGTTCCCACCTTAGTAGGAAGAGTAAACTCAGAGGTGAATCTGAAGGCACCGTTCTGTTACGTGACGACGCTAACAAGGCATGGGTTGATTCTTTTCAATAGATTTGCAATTGCACTTACTATTGCAAAATGTTTGAGATTGGTATCTTTACATTCTTGACCTGTTGTAATGCTGTCAGCATCTTATGAGCTTACTAGCAATAATAAATATACAGGTCAATGTAAATAGCTTATCTTTCAGTAACCCATCTTTGCTGTTAATTATGAGAATAGTCTTCCCATTATGTATCTTTTCTCTGTATTTATTACTTTATTACTTTACATCTTAAGTGAATCATACTTTGATTTGATCATCAAAGGTCATTATTCCAGAGGGAAGCTTATGACAGTGAATGGCTGTTAAGCCAGTGGTAAGAGTTATAGTTTGTTTTATTCAGTTTGGTTTTTTTCCCTATGTTGTTTTATTTTATTTTTCAAGTGCTCCTAGTGTTAATATATGTAATTTTATAATAAAATAATTTAAATGTAATTTTAACTTATGTAGTATTGTGTACATGGTTTAATCAGTGGCCATTACTAAAAACTATAAAAGTAAGCACAGTAGATTGCATGTTAAATGTCACATATATTTCCCCGCATTAGGATGAAAAATTTTGTCATTTATTGTTTGCCTAGAACTTCCCTGAACTAAAGCTTCACTTATCCCTTTCTGCATTTAATCCTGTATTGATAATTCTAGTAAGAATCAACTTGGATCAGGTATGTGATAGACGTCTGATGGAACCAGACCTGTTTGCAGTTCTGTGCAAAAGGTGTGAGTACACTAGATGATGTTCATCAACATCTGTGTTAGCAGATGGGAGGAGGAAGCAGTGATTTTTAGGATGCTTCTAACAAATAAATCTATTCTCTACTATGAACTGCCTTTCTTGACTTTAAACAGGTGAAATGTTGTTCAGTAACTTTATTTTTCACTGTGTTGCAATATTGTAGTTCTGAATGAATAAAAACAAAACAAACAGAAAACCCCCCCAAAAAGCCACACCAAGAAAACATGCTCAGCAAAGAAAATCCAGTGTAGAACCTGCTAGTGTTTCACCCTTAACATGCTGATGCTTCATTCTTAGACAGCTGATGAGTTTTGTAACTCAATCAATGGTGTTTTAGTAGTCTTTTTGAAAGCTATTCAACAAAGGAGGGAGGTTCTATGATGTGTATCACAAAGAAGAGAAAAATATGTCTTTCAGGTGATTCTTTGTTTCCGAAGTTGCTAAAATTTTGCAGTAATCAATATTTAACTCCGCCAGACTTAAATAGGTTTTTGTACTCTGAAATATGTTACTGAGTTTAAATGTGTTTTGGTGTTTGTTTCCAGATTGCTGAACTAAGTAGTATAATTGTGGTTCCAAAAACTACGAAGTCACAAACTGATGTCATATATCCTTACCCTGTTTATAAAAAAGTTTTTCTGTGTAGATTCTAGCAATGAAGCTTCACAGCATGAAAATTATAAAATCACCACAATATAGAAGTCTTTGTTGTCCTCTTCAGTAGCATTTATGATACTGGGTAGATTTTCTGCTTTTTATTACAAATAACTTATTTCAGCTAAGTAATAGAGATAAGTTATTCGAGGAACTAAAAGCCAGAAGACATGGTACCTCTACAAAATTGCTGTTGATCGCTTAATGTGTTTGTGGGCTGTGTGAAATACAAATATATTACCCTGACTGACTAGCAGAATGAGCTGCAAGGATTTTCTGATTAGGAATTTCCATGTGTGGTATATGAGCATCTCATTTTTCTTTTGGCGTTTCCTAATTCATCATCATCACCATAATTACATTTTCACGCCAATAAAATTGTCTGTAAAAGAACCTTCATACTAAAAAAACCCCTGTTTTCAGCCTGGACTTAATTTAAAATACTAGGCCCTTTAAGAATAATAAAAAGAAAATCCTGGGCTGATTTGTGCATTTCTGCTCTCATTTAAGACCTGGTTCTCAGTCTGGAATTCAACTTAATTGTAACTGCTGGTGATTGAGCATGGAAGTGCTACCAGGAAGCAGATATGGTACAAACTGTGTTGCATTGTCCAGTGCCCAATTCAGAAGTAGCCTCAAAAACTGCCCTGGATGATTTTATCTTCCCCCATCTTTTGTCATACGTATATTATAATCTGCCTTGAATTCTGGTTTCACTGCAAGGTGAAGGATTTGCCTCAGACCAATGTGTGAAAGATTATTCAAAGTAGAATTGGGCTCAAGGTTCAGAGGGGGAAGGACCAGTTCAGGACAAATTTAAAATGAACTCTATATTACAGGCAGGTGAAGACAAACACAGATTAAGCTGATCCTTCTTCCATCTTTAGAGATTTCTTTCTCTTTTTAAAGATGATTGAATGGTCAAAACTGAAGACTGAGTCATACAATCTAATTCTTTGGTTGTATATTTGCTGTGTTAATTGTGTAAGATGTGTCCTTCTGTCTCAGAAATGTAAGGCAATGTGGAAGGTGATGGTGAGGGTGGGAGAGAGAAAAGAATCAGCCCCAGCTCTTTTATAAGTATGTCAGAACCTGCCTCATCTGTTGAACAATTTCCTCCTAACATTTCCTGCACTTGGAACTGCCAGTTCAGCCAATGTAGTTGGGTGGCTAGTAGCTTATATTTGGTGTTTCTTTTTAGCAACATTTGCCTAACACTGGCTGTGTGGGCACTGTCCTCAGCCCCACTGTGAGAGCTACACTAAAACAAATAGCTGTGGGAAACTTCTGAGAAAATTACAAGTGGATTGGAGGTAAAAAAAAATACTACAAGTCATAGTTTGGGGAAACACAGGGACTGGAGAAATCTAAGGTAAGATGAAAGAAACATGAAAAAACCCAAGTATCTCCCGCTTCCATTGGCACCCAGAGTGATTGAAATAGCTTAGTTTTGTTTTAAAATAATATATAGTTATTTTAGGATAGAAATTACCATTTGGACAAGAAGTTGAAGCAAAAAGGAGGAATAAGTTCCTGTCAGATAAGTGTTTTGTTTTTATTCCTGAAGATTTGGACTAGCTTTGTAATTCTCCAGTGATTGCTTTGCAAGCCTCTTGAAAGGAAACAAGGTAGTTGAAAGCTAAATCATAGACTGTTTTGAAAGAGGAAAGGAGCTTAACTTTTGTGCCGAGAAAGATGCAAGCCAAAATTAGGTAGTAGAGAGGGAAGATGGAATTGAAACCCAGAATTTTAGGTTGGTTAATAGAATGGAGTGATGAGAGCTGGAGGGAGAGGTACACGCTAGCAAGTGCATGGCATAATTACCAAGTTGGACTAAGCAATAAGTAGTTTCTGTATGTTTTCTTGTATTACAAAAATGCATCTAATTTTTCTCTTCAGCTAATATAGCTCATGTGACATAGTAGGATTTAAAAAAGCCTATAGAGTTTAGGCATTACATAGATATGCATATTTCTGAAGTAGGTGTTTTCAATGAGTGTACAAAGCATAAGTGTGGATTTAGAACTCTATCTCCTTTTGCAGCTTTTGTTCCCTGGCATAAAAGAGTGATTCACTAATTTCCTCTTTCTTCTCATTGTCCTTTGTGAATGACAAAGAAGTCAGTTCTTTGCTGTGGTTCTTAACTGCTGTGTATTTGATGAAAATAACTGGCCAAGGCAAACATTTTTCCTAGAACTGTGGAGCTGAGTAAGACTGTAACTTAGCTTTGCTTACCTGTGGGGAGAGAGGTCAATGTGTGTGATCAAAGAGGAGGTACCCATTTTGATGCTTCCTAAACAGAAGTTGATAGTCTTCTATTACAGCTGTGTGTTTTCAGTCACTAGTGCAGAGTTGGCTGTTAAGAGTAGCTGAAGATAAGATTAAAAGTCATCAGTTCAAAGTTCAGAAGAGATCATTAATTTCAAGGACAGAAACAGCTGAATTTGTTAGCCAGTGCTTTCTGCCAGAAGCACTTCACTTGTACTGACAATTAATCTTGCATCACAAGTGAATTAGATAAGGCCAGTTACTGAGTGTCATGTTTCCTATCTGAGTCTATATACTTGACTGGCATGGCTGCCCACTGAAAATATAAAGCTACTGTTGTAGCATACATTTTTATTAAACAAAATGGCAAGTTTTGTAAACTTTTAGCAACTGTTCAGTACTGAATTAATTTTTCATTAAAATGTTAGTGAACAGTTTTTACATCATTTTGCATGGATTCCACTTTCCTTCAGAATATGAGAAGAATTTTCTAATGAGGGTTTGAATGAGTTCAACCAACTTTCAAGGCCTTCTTTAGAAGCTATGGATAAAATCTCATTAAGTTCTCTCTGCCTTATGCCTTATGCATCTGTTTCAGATGCAGGCTGAAGCTTCTAGTGCTTCTAATATGTTAAAAGTGTGCAGAATCAGTTTTTTCCCCTTTTCTGGGTTTGTTTTTCTGCCTATGCTCATAGAAAAACAAATGAAGAACTTTTACTCCCTGTAAGTTTGGAAAATGTGGTTGAATTGAACCTGGGTTTGAAGATAATAATAGCCTGTTGTTCTTGTCAATAGACCTAGTTCTGAATTGTATATTACTATCATGTGTAAGTCTTAAGTGATGATATTGGATGCATTTCTTACATACAAAAGTTTAAAATTTTTCATTATTTTGCAGTAGTCTGTCAGAGTTACGTGGCTGTTTTTCCCCCCGCTACAAGTGTGTATTTTTAGTTAGAGGAAAACCTGGAAATAATCATATAAAAATGGCACAATATATATAATCTTAGAGTAGGACAAGCTTTTTTTTTTAATATAGGATGAATATTTTTTTCCCAGTTGAAAAATCCATCTGCATGTGGTTCTCAACGTAAGAAATTTTTGTTCTATAGGTAAAATGGTGCATTTTCAATTTCATGTAAGTTTTCAGTACTGTAAGACTTGTTACTTGATTATTTTGTCATCTTTTAGTGTTAGGTCTTTTAGCATGTGTGTCTAAATCTTACTTGGCCAAGCAAATTTTAAAGCTCTATCTGATTAATGATGAGTGCAAAAGGAAATAGCAATCCTCCCAAATTTCCTAAGCAATTCTCAAATAAAACTAAGTTCACTTAAGAGAGAAGGTTAGCTTGACTGTTCACAGCAACTTTATATGTATGTTTAAACAAGCAGTGCTGCCATTTCTGCTAAGAATTTCTGAAAGAATATAATCATCTCTTCAGCTTGATGAACAGCAGTAGATTAAATAAGGAGTCTTGTGCTCAGTGGGGTACAGTTAAAATAGAGAAAATCTAATGGGAAGTAGTTATATTAGTAGCAGATGGATTTACTTTCTGAATCTTGATCCGAGTAGAAATCCTTGCATACTTAAAATTTGTCTTCCAGATTCTTAGCCTGATAAGAAAGGTGGATAAAGCAATTTCTTTTTTTTAACTTGGCTTCAGCTGCTGTGGTGATGTGTTTTGTTTAGACTTGCTATTGTTTGATTTTTATCTAGGCTATTTTTATGATTCCTACAAATCCCCCTCCAACCTTCCGGAAGCCAGAGCTCTGGTCTGATGAATTCACAGATTTTGTGAAGAAATGCTTAGTGAAAAATCCTGAACAAAGAGCTACAGCAACCCAGCTGCTACAGGTCAGTATTTAAGTAACTGAGGAAAAGCACATTTTATGTTTGGTTTTTTTTTTTCCCCTCAAACCCAAAATGTTGTGAAAATTTGTAAGGGAAAAATCTTATTTTAACTATTATTATACCTTATTTCTTTTTCACCTTGTAGTCTTTTCTCTGTCAGCTCCTGTATCTCTGCCCCCATTTTATTTCTCTTCTTGCTGCTTCTAAAAATTCATTGCTCATTAAATAGTTAAGGGCTGATCCTTGCTATTAATAATGGATCTTTGCTTTGTGATTAGAGGCCCGCAATAGATCTCAGGATTTAGACAATTGTTTAGTAACAAAACTGAGCCCAGGTTACCACCTTTGTGTGGACCACACATGGGGTATATTCAGTCTTTCCTTCTGGTCATGTCAGATTGAGCAGGCAGGTGGCTCTGTGTCCTGGAAAGGTGTGATGCAGGTGGGCAGTATCATGAGTTTGTTCTTGGGCTAAGTTCAACCAAGTGGGCACTTGCCTATGTGAGCCACAATTGGCAGTGTGGACCTTTGGAGCAGGGCAGGGTATGCCAGTCTCTTGCTTCCTATATTACTCTCCTGCTAGATTTATTCTGTGTTGAGCTAGCAATAGCAGCTGTTAAATTTTAAGTTCCAGTGAACTCCACTACAAAGAGAACAAAAATTTTGCAAAGTAGTTTTTGGTAACAAATCCGTCAAATTGGTAGATTATGCTATGACTATTTAATTTTATACATTGCAAAATACAAAATGTTGACCACAAGGTAAGTAAAAATTGAAAGTTATAAGTGTCTGTGTGATGTATGAACCAGTACTTGAGACCTTGAGGATGTGACATTTGTATGGTTAGCTGAATACAGACAGCTGGATAGAAGAGACTTGCATTAATGTGGACAAGTAAGGCGAATCCAACAAAAAAACTTCAGTGTACTACTTCAGCTACTAGTGTACTAGTACTGTTTCTTTCCCTTGCTTACTGACCAGAAAACCAGATACTGTATTTGTTCATCAGGAGTCTGTGTTGTCTTTTTCCCCAGCTGGAATTTGGAGCATATGTGATGGACCTGGAGGTGCTGTGAAACTGTTTGAGTAGAAATGAAAGTACTGCTTGTGAGGAGAGGTCATGGAATGAAAAAGAGAGTAACTGAATTAATATATCAAGGGAGAAGATAGATAATAGGTGTAGTGCATGAGGCTTCATCAATTCTGTTCTTCATGCAACAGTTTTTAAATGTTTAATAATATTTTTCTGAGGTGCTTAGTTACATTTTGCCTAAATTGTACTTGCATATAATGATGCAAAACTAGATTTTTTCTAACAATTTGCAAAATGTGCAAAGGATACCATGCACATTGTCTTAAATAAAGAAGCAATGTTATAAATGACCTTGAATTAAAAATTAAACTTCCTGCTAAAAGTAAGGGTTTTTTTAACTGGTTCCTCTTTTCAGCATCACAGATCAAGAAATATTTTATGACATTGAAAGTATAGGTTTGTTGAAGTAAGCAACCACAGATGTTCAGGTTAGAGCCACTAATTTATGCTCTCAATTTGTTAAGATTAATTAGATTATGAAACTGAATATCTGAAAAAGTTTGGTTTTCTATGTCAGATCATCACCACTCTATTTACAACTTTCTGCACGATTTCTTTGGAAAATTATATCCTCAATCATGAAACAGTTATTAAGTGATTATATTTCCCAAGGCTTGCAGTTATTAAAAATAGTTAAAGTAAAATTTTAGTTATGAAGAAGCTGAAAGATACTGTATGTTGTGTTGGTGTAGATTTTGGTTATTGTGTAATGCTCGATACTGTTTATCACTGAAATCTGTGGTGTTGAATAGGACTTGTAATTAAATCTGAAGCACAACTGCTTTAATGATATTACATATTTCAATGATTTTTTTTCCCCTAGCATACATTTATTAAGAATGCTAAGCCAGTTTCAATTTTAAGGGACCTGATCACTGAAGCTATGGAGATAAAGGCAAAGCGACATGAGGAACAGCAGAGAGAGCTAGAAGAGGAAGAAGAAAATTCGGTGTGTACCCATTTTTCCTATAACCACCTATACTTTACAGATAAGTTGCTGGTTTTCCCCTACTTCCTGTAGTTGTGTTCAAACACTTTTTTTTTTACCAGTTTTCTTTGTGGTTTTAAGCCTATGAATTCTTAGTATTCCACTGTTTAATTACAAGTTATGCTGTATAAGCCAGCTTTCAGCAGTATTCCATGAAATGTCTTAGTAAAAAGCTTTTCTAGAAAGTGGGAAAAGAAACCATGTCAGCTTCAGCTATTCAGACTAACATTCAGACTAAACCCCCCAAAATTGTTTGAGGTTCTGCTTTCACAGGTGGACTTCTAGACAAGAGGTTTAGTTTTTAGTTCAGGGCACTTTGCTTGGTGTTTGGATTTTTTTGGTTAAGTCTAATGCACAGAATAGTTAATGATGACACTCAGTAAGCAGTGATTGCAGTGTGGTTGAAACAAGTAACATGAAGATGGTGATGGCACTTCGTTCTTCAGATGACATTGTCAGCATATGTTTGAGGAGAGAAGCAGGTTATGTGATAAGTAGGTTGCATTTAGAATCATTTGGCAGTGTTAAGAATAAGTCTGTGTTCCTGGCATTATTACTCCTCCCTACATAATTTATTTCAGGTTATTCTTGTGCAATGCAGCAGAATGTGCTTCAAAGAAGTGTATTGCCATACATAAAATGTATAGTCATTCTGGGTCATTGAGAAAGAGCACAAAGAGAAGATGGCGACTGGAATGTTACAGCTTTGAGCAAACAGAAAAGAGCAGTTTGTCCTATAGCGAATTGTAGAATCCTTGTTACAGAGTGCTATGTGATGATCTATGTATAGGAATACTTTTCAAGCAGATTCTGTGCAATCTTTTGTATCTCCAGTAATCAGTGTGGATGGCTGCATTTTTTTTTCTGTTCTAAGAGTGTATTTTAATATTGATAGCTTGTTTTTATAAAGGTGGTTTGCTCTGAATTGTATTTGCTTAGTCAGTAATAAACAGGCAGGGAGGGCTGAGATTATTTTTTTTACATTAGGAAGTTCTCCTCTGTGTGACTTGACATGCAGAGTTGATGTTTGTGACTTGACTTATTGAATAGTTGATTTTTGAAGATACTGATTTATTACTGACATAAAAATCTGATACCTTTACTAGCTTGCTTTTATCTGTACTGTTGCCTTCTGAGATGTTAAATGCTTGTGCAATGTTGATGTCTTTTGCATTAGCCCAAAATTAGGCATCACATCTGATTACTTAGTGTGAGGTTCAGATCACAGTGCCAGGCGCAGTCCACGCCAGCTAAGGATGTGGTGTACGCCTCCCTCTCCCACTACTGCATGGAAGGGTGTAACACTAGTTTGGTTCACCTCAACTGAGGCAGCATTTAGCAACTCCTCGTGGTTCTTGCATGGGTACAGAAGTCAGAACCTAACACTGCACTCCCCACTCTGCCACTCCCCCAGACTCCTTCCCTCCATACTTCCCCCAGTTTAGTGTTCAGTGTAAGAGAACCTCAAATCCAGGATTGAGGCAGCAATCTGTTACTTGTGTTACAATTGTAGTAGTTGGGAATTCTGCATGAGCTTTTGTGGTGCAGTAAGGGAACAAGTTATGAGCAAAAAAGACAGCAAGAGTCTGCTTGTCACTAAGAACAGAAGATAAGTGCCTCAAATCTGAAAGTAACAGGAGTATCTTTGGTTAACAGGGCTGAGAAAACAGAAACACAGAGTGGTTGAGATTGGCAGGTATGTGCAGAGGCCATCTTGTCCAATGCCCCTACTTAAGCAGGGCCACTGAGGTTTGGCTGCCCAGGACCATGTCCAGACAGCTTTTGAATATCTCCAATGAAGGAAACTCCACAACCTCCTTGCGTAGCTTGTGCCAATGCTCCGTCACCCTCATGGTACAAAATGTGTTTCCTGATGTTCACAGGAAACCTTCTTTTCATTATATGCCCATTGCCTCTGCTCCTGTCACTGGGCACCACTGAAAAGAGCCTGACTTCATCTTTGTACCTGCCCTTCAGATATTTACACATACTGATGAGGTCCCCTAGAGCTTTGTGTTCTCCTGGTTGAGCAGTTCCAGCTCTCAGCCTTTCCTCATGGGAGAAGTGCTCCAGTCCCTTGATCATCTTTGTGGTCCTTTGCTAACTCTGGTGTGTCCATGTCTCTCATACTGAGGAGCCCAGAATTGGACCCAGCACTCCAGGTATGGTGTCAGCAGTGTGGAGCAGAAGGAAAGGATTGCTCACCACCCTGCACCTCCTGGCAACTTTGTCTAATGCAGTGCCTAATTTGTCTAATTAGCCAGTTTTGTTAAAAGGTTGGTTTGCTCTTAAAAATGAGTGCTGTTGTAGTATATGGAAATGCTAAGTGTGTAATTTTTTTACTTACACTAATAGAATTTTAGGGGCTATAAATCATATAGTAGTACATGAGCAGCAACAAACCCAGAAGTCAACTTCTGCTTGAAGAAATTGCTCTTCAATGTGAGGCAGAAGGTCAGAGCAGTTGGCAGCTCAGCATTTGCATACCTTGCTCAATTTTTTTTGTGATCGTGATATAGAGGCGTTCTAAAGACCAGCCTTGCAAAGGGCTAGAGGCAGCCCTGCCTGTAATTGCACAGGATGTGAGAAAAGAGTAAAGGTTTGAAAACTTCACAGGTGAGTAAGGGAAGAGGCAAATTTGAGGCAGAGCTGACTTCTTAGTACTAAATAGAATGACAGAATAGGACAAAGCCATGAAGGTGGGCTTATGAATGAGACTAGTTAGTTCAGAAAAGAAAGGTAGTAGAAAAATAGAAAGGAGAGCATGACTTCAGCACAGTGAAAGAAAGGGCGAAATTGGAAAATTAAGCTTTGTAGGTATTCCCTTCAGTGGAGGGATCACTAGATGAGACTTTAAGATGGCAGAAAGAGAAGGATGAGAGTCTGGAAAAAACTTCAGCAATATGTTCTTTCAGAATGCTTTTATCATCTTTTGTTATATGATTTTGTGTACTCCTTTTTATTTTTCACTGCGGATGCTGACATCCAGGCTGTAATTGTTTAACTAATATTAATAATTAACACCAAATGATTTTTACAAGGCCTGTTAAAAGACATGCAAGAATTATCTCGTAATGGACAAGAGGATGTCTAGGTATTTTTGCTATAAAGTTTATATTGAAGAATTAAACATTTTCAAAAGTTTCCCATTATAAAAAGATCAAGTAAAAGAAGATTTTTGTACCTACTATAAAAAGTAATTTTGTGTATTTTTTATGCTATTGAGATTTTTTTTTAGTTTCCTAAGTTTTCACACAGTTTTATGGTTCAAGAAAATAATCTATGATAAGATTTGTAGTTAGGATACCACCAGTTTTAACAGTTGTTAAAACAGTTTGTTAAAAGAGTTGTTTTAACAGTTATTAAAACTGGTGGTATTTGGTAGTAAGTATGACTTTTGATATCAGTAGATGTACGTCCAATAATTTTGTATTGCTTGGTAAACCTTTAGTGAAAAAAGTTATGAATATTTGGCTTTAATAGAAAAAGCGAGGGTACAAGTGTTTGAAATTGAGAATATGGATGGTGAGGTGAAGAAGGATTTCCTTGTTGACAAAAACAGTTTTTGGAGTGACCCATGAGTATCTTTTGTGTGTCACAATGCAGAACAAATTTTGTTCTGGACTGGTAATAATAATTGTTTGGTCATAATACAGACTTCCTATGTCTTGCAGCAGTTTCAGTGCAGTGCATTTCTTACATCATTGTAAGAAATTCCAGTTTCATTTGAGAGATAACACCAGAATCTTGTCCAGTTGCTGTCAGCAAAGGTTCTGATCAGACAGAAGTGCAAACTCATCCAACTAGGAAACAGCAGCATAAACTTCTACCAGTGCCTAGGGGGGCCTCAAGAAAGCTGAAGGACTTTTTCCAAGGGCATGTAGTATAGGGGTGATGGCTTTTAACTGAAGGAAGGTAGATTGAGATTAGATATTAGGAGGAATTCTTTGTGGAGAGGGTGTGTAACACTAGAACAGGTTGCCCAGAGAAGCTGTGGATACCCTATTCCTAAAGTGTTGTAGATCAGGTTGGATGGGACTTTGAACAATCTGATCTAGGTGAAGGTGTCCCTTCCCGTGGCAGGGGAGTTGGTACTAGATGGTCTTTAATGTCCCTTCCAATCCAAAACATTCTGTGACTCTTTGACACTGTTACAATTTTCTTTTCAATTAAAGACATTCTCTGTAAGGTGTTTCTTGAATGCATGTTGCTCATGTACTGCATGGTGGAAAGCTCCTGAACGTGTTAGGTGTAATGAAGCCTGCACTAAGTTGTATTTTGATTTTAGTTTTTTAAGCATACTAGGCAGAGGTTAATCAATGGACCCACAAGTTATTAGAGGAAACCAGGATAAAAATCTGGAAGAATAAAAAGAAAGTATTACAATATTTGTGTTTGTCATTTTAGAAAAAGAAATAATCAATCCCCTAATCCCACACTTCAATTCAAAATGATGTGTAATTTGACAGTAAGCTCAAAGGCTGTGTCTTTCATTTAATTTGGAACTTGTTTGTGGAACTGCCAGGAAAAGAGTAAACTAATTCTTTCTGCACTTCTGAATGTTTATTATTTTCCTTTTGGAAAGGGAAAGCAGATAATACGAATGCCAGTTTGGTATAGTTGGTATACAGTTTGGTAGTGGATGAAGTCAGCATTCAGGGATAAAGAAAAATAACCCTTGCACATTCCTCTTCCTTATATATCAGTTTCACAGAGCACCATAAGAAATATAGGGCTGCTTGTATGTGGTTTACATGACTACATGATCCTATAGTTCAAATGATAATACAGATCTCGATAAGTCTGCAGTGATGGCAACAGTCCTAGAAAGAGCTAATGACAGTCCCTGTGTTACCTTATGTAGTAGTAGTGACAGTAAGTAATGCATATATTTCTTCATATTTTAATATCTAGAAATGGTTTTAGATTGTGTCTAGAATTGGAGTCAGTATTCAGTTGCAAAGTAACAGCCACCTGGAACTTCAATTTGGAAAAATAACACCTCAAAAATTGATTTTTTTCCCAATCATACTACTGTAAAGGCCTCACTGTAGAAATGCATAAACAGACTTGAACTTTGAGAAATACATATTTAACAACATCTAAAAGCAAGAGCAGATATTGGTCTTAATGTTAAGTAGAGTCTATTGAGGTTGAAGTTCTCTCATGGATAGTGAGTTGAGTCCCTATACTATTGAAAAAGAATGGTTTCAGTTAACCTGTCAGGGGCTTGAATTTATTGATTTGACTCCCCAAGAATTTCCTGTGTAAATTGTGAGGAGTTCTGCTTGTTACTCACTAGTACATGATTTGAGACCCTTCAAGAAGGAAGGTGTAAAGTGTTCTGACTGTGAAGTTTCTTATGTTAGGAAACCTGTTTAACCCTAACAGTTACATTGGAATACGTTTTTGTGCTTTAATACCTTCTTAAAGTCACTTATTGTATAGTAATGGGCACTCAAAAGTGCCCATAAAAGTCACTTAAAAGTGACTAAATAACTGGAAGTAGAATGGATTGTGTGGATTTGGAGAAATAATCAGATGCAAAGTTTTCACAATTATGTACTTAATTTTCAGGGTCAATTCAGTTGTCCTTCAAGCGAGGAAGAGTCACATCCCCCCTAAAATTAATTTCTATTTTTCTTGTTCACCACCGTCTGTGAACATTTTATAGCATGAGAAGTTGTAAATTGTAATGTAAATATTTTTTACTGTTCAAAACTTTGTATTATAGACCTGTAAATAAATGTCCAGGTTGAATACAGTCTTCATGTCTGTATCCTTCCTGAGAGATATAATATCATTATAAATAGTGTGCTCAGAATTGATTTTATGCCTGTTATGAGAGCTGCTCATGTGATGAGAATGCCTTGTGACAAACTGACATGTTTTGATAGGTGCTGAAGTAGTTGTACAGGTTTTTTTAATTAAGCAAAAATTGTAAGTGTTGTGTTCTACAGAATGTTAATCCCAATATCAAAGTTTAAATGTTAGTTTAGGCATTATGAGACATGACCAGTTCTTCTCGTGCATTTTTGGAAGTGTGATGTGAAGTGGATGCTGAGGCTGGGCAGCTATATTATGGGAATGTAAAGTAACTCGTTGCCTGGCAGCTTACAGAAAACATGTCTAAATATTTGTTTCTGTGGATCTTTAAAGGAGTGAGCTAACAAGTAGCTCTCTGTATGTTTTCTTTTACATTTTAATGTCACTATGATGTGAGAAATGTTCTAAGTCTTTTAGAGTATTAAATCAAGGAATTACTACTTCAGTGATCCCTTTTTTTTTCTTGGGCACTTAGTGGTTGACAACTATCAATGCCAGAGCCAACTGTCGATAATCAATTGTTCCTATATGTAGGATTATTTATTCATTCATACAAAAGGTTACTTGGTTAATCTTATATTAATTATGAAAAGTTGGCATCTGTATTTTACGATTCTAAGAAATAATTGCTGTAATTATTCCTTTATATTTTTACAGTATATATAGTGTTGTTGTAAAGGAACTAGTGAATCAGATGAGTTATTCTGCATTTTAAATCTGATACACTGTGCTGTACTTTTCTGAAGGTTTTTATATTTGCTTTCATGCTTCTTTCATGTGTTTGCATGTATATGTTGTAGCTATATCTGTATATATATATACATGTATTTTGCATGAAAGTTTTAAAACTTTCTCTTTCCCTGTCATTTTTTCTTCATGCCAAAGAACACTAGACATATGTGTTAATTAGATTCAGTTGCAGTCCTTTAGGTGTCCTGGAGTTAGAAATATAACATATTGTTAAAAGCCACAGCAGTGTGGAGCCAGAAACTGGTTATAGGAAGAATAAACATGGGGAGGTACGAGCATGCAGCAAGGCATCATTACCTGGAGGTAGAAAACAGGCTTAAATGCTGTTTTGTGACAGGCGTCTGTTGAATGTGATGGGATTTGACTGTGTGTTGAAAGTTAAGTTTCTACCTGTTTTACTGATGTGTCTAAGCTTTGTGTGCTCAGTATTAATCATATACTCAGGTTGAAGTTAGGCTTTGTACGTTAGGAGCTTTTACATAATCCTTGTGCTTGAACAAACTATATTGTGTGTTTATGTAGCTACTGCAGTGCTTTTAAAAAAAGATAGCTGTGACTACAGCTACATTTTTCAAAGGTGATGATGAGGTGTTAATAGTAAATGAAATTATTTTACAGGATACTAAATTTTGCCAGCATATAAATAAATCTTCCTTTAATACCTTGCAGTCGAGTTGGCTGTCTTTGCTGCCCTCTAGTGTTCTTTTAACATGCTAAACCACAGGCAGAGAGATTTTAAAGGTAACTGCTGCCGTATTTGCTTCTCTTGTTTAGTTTTTTGTCGGTTTTCATCCCTACTGATGTTTAAAAGGCAACAGAAAAATCCATTAGTCTTTATCACCTCGGCTCATTCACTTCTGTACTGATGTAGACTCAGGTGTGGTCTGCAAGGCCAACTTCTCTGAATAAACTCCTTGTGTGATGAGATCTTTTATTTTACAAGTATATCATGAAGCCTTGTGTGTGGTTTCTGCTGAAGTATTTTTGAGTTTTCTGTCCTGATAATCAAATCTCTATGATTGAGTTTTTGTGCTCTAAGGGTTTATTTTGTTAATAATGACGTTTTGGTAAATAAGGAGATTCGAAGAGTTAGTCTTATAGGATTGCAGGTTATTGCTGGTACTTTACACAAGTAAAGTGTTACAATGTTTACATTACGGTGTTATTCAGAGTTTCTGTAGTCTATTGTTATTTCTGTAGCATTTCAAGAGATTTTAGAGTTCTCGCTTGTGCACACCTTCTGTCACTGTATAGTGGTATAAGTGAAACCCCTTCCAAATACAAGTTGCTTATTACGTGTACACAGCACGTAATAAGAGCAGACAGTTTAACTCCAGAGTTAGTTGTTTTTATTGTTTGATTCTTGTATCTGTTTTCATAAACAGTATGAGAACATGACACTTCAGCTTTAATAGTTGTCTTTTTTTTCCTGATTAAAATTGAGATTGTGTTTGTTTTTGTTTAATCAGTGTGTTTACCTTTTATAACAACAGATCACAAGTTCTACACCAATATTTATGTACTGTAAAGCATGAATCAGAATTTGTATAAAGGAGCCACTTTCATCTCTCATGTAAATGTGCATTTCCATAACTTGGATCCACTGGATATTTTTATTAAGTTACCTTTTCAGAACCAGTGTAGTCTACTACCATATTAGCTAAATCTCATATTTGTGAGAAATACTTGAATGACAGTTCTGGAAGCAATCTGTGTTAGCTACAAAATTAAATATTCTGAGGCATGCACAGGCCACGAGAAGTTTTATATTGCTCTGTCTCAGTACATCGTTCCTGATATAAGGAAAAC
This sequence comes from Ploceus nigricollis, assembly GCA_013399945.1. NCBI lineage: Eukaryota > Metazoa > Chordata > Aves > Passeriformes > Ploceidae > Ploceus > Ploceus nigricollis. The sequence continues at coordinate 87,125 of VXBC01005637.1, forward strand.
GCTATTCATCAAAATTGTTGTGTACTTCCCTTTTTGTGACAACTGTTTTTCTAGTACTAAGGTGGGCTTTTGTGATCCTTAGTCTCCTAGAGGCTAAAAGATAACTGTTCTCTTTGCTGAGAGACAATACTAAGATAAAGGCTTTTGGCCCTCTTAGACTGGAAAATGAAATGCTATTCTTTGAGCCAAGTCCAGGTAGTTGATTTGACTGAAGAAATAGAAGATATTTTTTCAATGAAGTAGAAGTTATGAAAGTGATAATTTAGGACTCCATTTCATACTTGTTCATATTGTTAGCCATCACTTTCTCCCATTAATTCTACAATAAAAGTTTTGAGCTCCAGGAAAGCGTTTGTTTAATTTCTTATTTCAGTTTAGGTAAGTTTAGGGCCATATGCACTGCAAGTGGATATGACTATTAGTCACCCTAGTCTGTAAATCAAATGTAACTGTGTCTTAAACTCGGATATTTGCCTGCCTGTATGTTAGACATGCCAAATTTGTAGTGATTAATAGGGGAAACACCAGTATGTTGTGAGTCAGTTTTATGTTGTATTGCAGTATTGAAAAAACACTTGTAGGTTAACTGTTCTGGCACTCTTAAAATGCTATGCAAAACCACTTTTGTTTCTGAGTACCCTATTTAGAAGGGGAAAAATGCAATTCATAGAAAACACTGGGGTTAACAGTAACATTTGGTGGTAGAAAGTAAAGAAAATGGAAGCTGCCACCAGGAGGAGCAGTACCAAAATATTCTCATTTTTTCACTGGCACGGTTGCCTAGTGCTGTAGCTGTAAGCTGTCTGTATCTTTGGGAATATCACAGTTTTTTTAAGGGTAGGGTACTAAATAGAATACAACTAAAAAAAAAAAAACCTGAAAGAATGCAAATGAAGAATTCAAGTATTTTTGCAAATTATAATCTGGAAAATAATTATTCTTTTGACATTTGGAATTTTAATTTCAATCTGTTTAGGTCTGTATCCTAACTTAATTATGGTATACTGTTAGCTGGACTATCAAAATTAAATCTGTTTTTATATCTCTTAGTTGAGATGTAATAGAATAATTTTCAGGAACTGGTATTTACTGCACTCAATTTTCTATATCTACCTAGACCAGCCCTTAGTGAAACAGGCACTCGGGCCATGCAGCTCATGCACATGTGTCTCTGCAAGAGGCAAATTGTCTGCCACGCCAGGGAATGAGTTCAGTGACAAACAGAAAGTGCCAGACCTTGCAGGGGTTTGAGTCTGGGCTTTACTTTTTCTGGCATTCTGCCTCTGTTCTCCCCAGCCCCTGCACTTACAAGTCGCTTCGTAGTTTAACATTTAAAATCTATAAAGCAATGCAAAGATTTAGGAAGAAGGGGATATTTGTTAGTGGGTGAAGACTTGTTTTAATGTTACATATTACCCTGAATGTATTTAAAAGTCTTGTAGATGTGGCATTTAGGGGCATGATTTAGTGGTGGACTTGGCAGTGCCATATTAACAGTTAGACTGATGATTTTAGGGGTCTTTTCCAACCTAAAGAATTCTATAATTCTATGTAACAACAACATGTTATTTGTAAGGGGCAAATTAAAAAAAATTCAAGGGTTATCCATTCGTCTTCCAAACTGTGTAGCTAAAATACTTTGCTAATCGGATAAAATTCGTTTATCAAGGAACTCTAATGAAGTTTTGACACAATAGAGGAAATGAATGCATATATGGTTATAAAACTGGTGAAAGTAGCATTTGTATTTAAAATATAACAATTTGACATAGAGTAACTTCACTGGGATGGATATTATTGCTTACATTTAATCAATGAATGAGAATGTCTAAATTTTTTTCTCCTTGAGTAATAGGTTTAATTCATATAGAAAATGTGTATAGTCATAGTCCATCACATTACTCCTGAAATGCTGTGATGTTGTGTGTATAATTGAAATCAGATTTTGGAAACCAGTGAGATTTCCCATTAGTGTTTTCAAATATTGGTATTCCATATGAATTTCATGTTTTATTAACTGGATTGTCATTAGTGCTCTGTTTCAAATTCCTGGCCCATTACTGTTACCAATTCAAAATGTTACTGTCTATCTCCTTGATATTATCTCCCCCACACTTAGTGGGTAAGTATGTGCTCAATGGCTACTTTTGTGTAGTATTAACAAGTTATTTACTCACATTTGTAACAAAAGTTTTAAAATGGAATTAAACACTTGAAGTAAGTCAAGTTGATTTTTTGTTTCTGAGAGGGACTTTAAAAATTCTGTTGGAGATTGTTTAATAGTTAAATTGAACATGAGCTGGTCATCTGGGTTCTGTATGTAATGTCAGATGCTGGGCATGATCCTAAGTTAAGGGTGGTCAGCACTCTTCGTGACAGTCCCTTGCAAAACAGCAAAGTCTCTTTCTTTAAATTGTGTTAGTGATTTTTGGTACCCAGAGAGATAAAGTGGGTCATGAAAATCACAGAGATAACTCAAACCTGAATGCTAATGCAAAGTGAGTGTGTGGGCCATGTTATACTTACCCTGCTATGCATATGTGAGAGAAAGAACACTTTTTATTTTGTGATTTCTTCTAAAGCTTTAAACCTGGGAGTCCAGCAGTACAACCAGGTCACATAAAGATAAAATATTAATCAATAAGTGATTGCATCTTACCTTTGTTTTGTTTTAATGATCTGCTGTGTTCTGGCAAATGTTTCTCCATAGGATGAAGATGAGTTGGACTCTCACACCATGGTGAAGACCAATTCAGAGAGCGCTGGTACCATGAGAGCCACCAGTACGATGAGTGAAGGTGCTCAGACAATGATTGAGCACAACAGCACCATGTTAGAATCAGACTTGGGGACCATGGTGATCAACAGTGATGATGATGAAGAGGAAGATGGGACCATGAAACGTATGTTGTTAATTTGCTTTCTTCTAATAGTGTGTTTTCTCATGCTGCGTGACAGTGTTATATCATGAAAGGCTTTTAAGTGTCAAGTTCTGTGGTTAAAACAGGGAGAGAGGGGTTTTTGTGTCTCTAAGCACTCTATAATTTGTAGAGAAAAAATTGGCTATAGTGGAAGATTCAAAGTAGAAGCCTGGTTTTGGTGTTTTGCTAAGTTTTTCTATAAGGACTCTCAAATTGTCCTTCTGTGAATTGTCCCTTGTACTGCTTGTCTCTTTATCTCCTGTCCCACATACATTTGTATGGACCAGTTTCTTGGAGCTAAACTGGTGGGATTATGTGAGAGGCTGCTGTTTCAATGTCAGTGGTCCTGAGAATATGTCATGACTCTCTTTGGGGTCAGCAATCAGTAATATATTTTGCTGCAAAATCGTTTTGTAACTCACGATCACTTAGCAGATCTGTATTTTTTTAGCAAATAATTATTTGGAAGGTAATTCAACAATGGTTGATTTAAGGCAATGATCGAAAGATTGTTGAAACGTAAATAAAAAGTTCTAATTGATTTTGACAGCATGTGAGGGAGTACATAACAAAGAGAAAAAAGAATTGTGAATGTTTTTATGTATAAAAATGTAACTTATACTGAAATATCTATAAATACACATTTTAAAAATAGTTACTTTACATACTTACTTGCTGATATGCTCATTGTTTGGCTGAAGACTACTGCAGATTGAGGTCCACGAATTTTAATAAAATTATTTGCATGAATAGGCAGCATCAATAGATGACTCTAACTCAGGTTGTAGCTGCCTGATTTCATGAGGCACAATGTAATGTTTAATGCCAGGCAGTTCCAGGGAGGGGGTGCTATGGGGAGTTGTGTGTGTGTAATATAAAGAGTTAATATCTCAAGAGTGGAAATCAGTGTCAGATAAATAACTTTGTAGTGTTTCATAGCAAATACAAAGCTGCATTTGTGTTTGCATATAGATACCTGATGTAATTTGCTCAAGATTATTTGGAAGTGCAAAGCAGAAACTTTTTGTGTGTGTACAGGAAGTTGGAAGGAAAAAGGGGTTTTGTAGATGTTGCTTGTTTGGCTTTTTTGTGGTTTGTTTTGCGTTTTATTTTGGTTTTCCTTTAGAGTTCTCAGCTGTGTGATAAAAAAAAAGGGGAAAGATAGTATGAAAAAATTTGGAATTAATTTTTAGGGTGGAAGTATTACGAATAAAGGTTTAGTGCAGTTTCTATGCAGCTTGACAAATCAATCTTCATAAGTAAGTTCTGTGTAAGTAGTTTACCAAATTGCACCACACAATCCATGCAGTTTTTGTATGTGCTGAGAGGAAATAGCTGTTGCTAGGCCAAGCAGATCAGAAGAGTGGCATTGGGTTTCCATTTCAGTCTCTTAATCTGTGTCTTATTTGTCTGCTGGGGACATTGCTTTTAAAATGTACTGTTATTTTCAATTTTTAATTGATTCCAGTAACAATTTGTAGTTAGGGAGTTGCCTTTCTGCACCTTCACATTTGGTCAGTATGTGTCTTAATCCCATTCTTCTTTCTTCTCAAACAAGAATAATTTTGGGATTATTCCCCTTCCCTCCTGTCCCATAGACGACTGTCTTGAGCCCTGTAACTGCAGCAAAGCAAAGCCAGCAAACTGGAGGTAGTTTGCCTCATGACAAGTGATGGTTTAATCATTCAGCTGTCAGGCCACAGGTTTGGTTTCAGCACTTACTTGCTAAAATTTCTTATATTTTGCACTAGGCACCCATTATTTGCATTTTTTACATTAAAAACTAGAAATAATTCAAGAACCGCGCCTCCACATCTCTCAGCTAAAAATGAATATAAATCGTGTCTACTGTAGTTGGTCCTCTGGTTCTGTGATTGTAGTGCTATTGGCTGAAATAGGAGCAACAGCAAGTTTCCTAAATAAATGTTACCAGGAAGAGACATAAAAATTCCTTGCTGTCTCTGAAAGGCAGCCACAGATTTTGTGCTTCTTTGTACTCGACAGAGACACGAGATTTTGGAGATTGGTTGCTTTTTCCAATATATCTTTAGAGGCAAAGTAGGCACTTTCTGGATGTTTGTGTGATTTGTTTATAATAAATCAAAATGAGTATCTTAAAAGTGCTCTTTGATACTGCTGAATAACAGAACATTGCAAGCAAGAAGGTTGGAGAAATAAACTTTGTAAACTAGGGAAGAGAGATTTCGTTTCCTTCCTAGAGACACAAAATATTTATGACAAACTTCTTATTTAATTGCTGTTGTGTTTAGTTTCATGTTTTGTTTCCTTCTGCCTTTTGTTTCCCTGCTCAAGGACAAAATAAGAAACAATAATATGTTTTTATTTATAAGTACCCATGCTTAGAGGCCTCTGGGAGCCATGACAGAAAATAACTAAAACCATATTTTTTTCACAAACAGGGAATTGTGCCCAGATAAAATTGGGATTTGGAACAAAAAGAGGCCTGTCCTCCTGCCCCAACATACATTATACAGTCTAATAATAAACAACATTTATCCTGTCTTGCTTGGTATGCCTGTGCATGCTCTGAGCAGAGACTCTGTGGTATGTACCTGGAAGGAAGAAAGAAAATGAAGAACATAGGAGAGTTGGGAGAAACTTAACTTTAGGAGGTTTAATGTGGAGTAAAGGAGAGAGTGAGAATGATGGAAATATTACTTCTTTTGTTCGGTTGCCTGGGTTTTACTTATTTTTCTGTAGAAGCCTTTTCGTATGTCAGTGGAGAGACTAGTGTTCAGACCAGCTTCCTCACATTACCCTTGTGGTTTTTCAGCAAGGCTTAGTGTAAAGGTTTCTGGTGCACCAAAAGTACTTGTGGTTGTTCTCTTTTCTCCTTTTCAGTAACATGCTCCCTGCTTCTCTTTTTTGCCCTGTTGAATTCATATTGGCTATCTGCATTGGGCTGGAAAAGAAGTTGTCTCTTAGTGCAGTTTGGGTTTGTTCTGGATTTCTAACTGTTGCTTCAGTCTTTGGTGAAGCTTCTAGATAGTTTGTGGTTGGTAATGAATGTATTAAAAGATGAGGACAGAGAAGTCATGAGGTGGCATTTGACAGCTAGAATGTAGAAAAGTAATCAGGTTTTGTTTTATTACTTTTTGCCCTATAAGACATGAACATTTTAGGTTTAGTCAGTATAGTTCTTAAACACATTCTTCCTTCTAATCAAACATAAGAATAAAAGAATATAATCTTTGGGACAGCAGGCTTCCTTCCCTGTTCTCCCCCCCTCGCCCCCCCAACAGATGACTGTTTTGAGCAGCATAATTCCAGCAAAGTTGGCAAACTGGAGATAGCCTGAGGCAAGTGATGCTTTAATCATTCAACTGTCAGGCAACAGGTTTGGTTCCAGCATTTACTTTCCCGTCTTATTATGCATAATGGTATTTTTGATTACAGTGGGACATGCACCACGCTGTAGAACCTACATGTTGATAGAAGAATTCATGAGTTGGTTTGTTCATTGTTTTTTAGTGATTTCAGCATCCAGGGTAAGGGATTGTTTGATACTGTAAATCAGTCTCCTCTGTGATACGAGGTATATGCTTGGATAGCAGTGTAATGGTACTTCAAAACTCTTAGAAAGGACTAAATCCTTCAGCTGGTGTTTCAGCTGACAAGCAAAAGCTGGTGAAACGTGTTTTATAACAACTTATGTCCTAATTTTGGTAGGAATTTCATAAGGAAACTAAGTTGTGGGCTGGTTTCAGTGTTGCTGTAGCCTAGGTATTTATACTTCACGGATGTATTTTCAGTCAGGCATGTTTGCTGTGCCCCCAGTAAGATGGTTTGCTTAGTGCCATATATAGGTGTACTAGTACTTTACTCCTGTATATGTAGAGAGGTGATAGATGTTTACAGGTCTGTATTGGTTCTCAAGCCATTTTCTGTGACAGGTAATAGTTATTCATTTATGTCACTAATAGTAATATATTTTAAAAATGGGGATTTTATTTTTTAAATAATGTTGTTGTCAATTCTGCTTTTGACAGCTGTTGCAGAATGCTAGTTTAATGTGGATTTTCTTTGTTTTGCTAAAAACAGAAATAAAGTGTAATTCGGCTGGAATGAACTAATGGGAAGTGTTTGAACAATGCTCTCAGGCACATGGTGTGATTCTTGGGGTGTCCTATACAGAGCCAGGAGTTCGACTTGATGATCCTGATGAAGCTTGTCCAACTCAGAAGATTTCCATGATTATAATAGTAGTATCATTGAATATTTTTTTCTTTTTTCCAGGAGGTGGGGGAAAAAAAACCCAAAAATTATTAAACCAGTTTTATAAGCCTTATTCTCAAGAAGCAAAGGAATGTTTTGTGTTAGAAACTTTTCCCCATTAAAAATTGTAACTTTGGTTCATAGTCCTTCAAAAAGTCTCTGAAAGCTTCAACTAGTTGAAAATTGTGTGGATTTTCCATTTAAATGCCAGTTGCAATTATTTCTGGTAAATAGGTGTGTCATACAACAGACAAAAGACTGAATGAGGCCCAAAGCTGAATGAAGGCTTCGGTGTGTAAATCACTGTGATACAAAAACTGTGAGCTTGGTAACTACTTTGTTACACAGCTCTCAATAGTCAAACATTTCTTAGATCTGTCCTGCGGTAGACTCCCAGCTGCTCTGGCCTAAGTAACTGATGCAGTTTCTACTGCTGTTTCCCTGTGGTTCCCACTAGCCTGACCTCTAATTCTCTGAGGTGGTTGCTTAATAGGTGTGTGTTAGCAGTAGAACTTTCACACTCATGAAATATAGTAACAATTCCTGCTTAAAATATGGCTGAAGGAGGTGGCTGTGGTAGCTTTTTATGTGGTAGTTCACTGTTAGATGCATTTGCCTGGAGACTGAGGTCAAAATTCTAGGCTCCTGCCTCCCATTTCCCAGAATTACTGCCACGGTGTTGTTGGGCACCTTGTAAGGGGAGAGAGTAGTGGTAGGAATGTATGGAATACGAAACCTAAGTAGAGTATGATGTTTTATAAGCTCTGGTAGCCTTTGCAGCAGGGGTGAGAGCACATAGGTAGATATAGGTCTAAAGAAGGCTGAAAGCTGATTGCTTTACAGCTTCTGACTCTTAATAGTGACACAGCAGTGTATTTTGAGGGAATAAAAGACACTGACAGGATGTTCACAGAAGCACTTCAGACAAGAGAGCCAGATCCCTAACTTCACCAAGCAGCTGAAAATGTTCCTCAGTTGACTGGTAGATGGAGATCCACAGAATGTGGAAGGCTGTGGAAGCTCATGGCTTTTGGCAAAAGGAAGAAAGCTTTCCTCATACATATGCAGCTGCAGAAGAGGTCCAGTGTCGTGGTAGTCACAGAGTGAAAGACTTAAGAGACTTTGCACTGGACATTGTAAACCCTCCACTCCAAAGTGCCAAACAAACAAAATACCAGCGCCCATGCCCTCCCAGGAAATTGTAGTGGGAGTCTCCCTTCTGTAGGAGATGGTCATCCTCATCTGCTGACCTTACTTGTTGACTAACAGCAGAACTTTTAAACTGGTTTAAAATCAATTTGATATTAATATAATACTTTTCTGTTGGAAATGCTTCACTGCAAAATAATTTTTTGTGGTAGTTGACATCAGTGGAATTTTGCCAAAACATATATTAGAATGGAATGTGCATTCCTCTTTATTTTAAAATGTGTGTTGAGAATTATTTATTTTATTTGTGGTATGTTTTTGAAACAGTGTCATAGAGTTGGTGTTGTGTTGTTACCTCATTCATTGTATTCAGCATACTTTTTGGAAGAAACTTGCTTACATAACTATTTGGGGACATCCCTATTGGCTGAGTTCCGGTCAGGTATATTGCTGAGGTGTAGAGTGTGTTTTCAACACCAGTGGTGCTCTCTGTGTTTTATGGCTTGCCAGCAATTTCTGACTGTTGTTTTACTATGGCCTTTTTCCCCAAGCTGTCTTTGCAGTAAGCAAGTTGTAGGGATGATAGGAGACAGGTATTCTTATATACTGAAACTGTGAAAAACATTTTTAAACATGATCATTGCTTATTGAAAAGCAAATAATTGGAAGAACTGAAAAATCCAGATCCTTCTAGAATGGAACAGGCTATTGCACAATAAGCTTTCAGTGCAAGTTTGGAGTGATACTGACTGTACTGTAGATTTTTTGTGGCAGATGTAACTTCCTGAATAGATGAGTTAATTAGTTGTCCTTAAGGGATCTTTATGTATTATACTTCCAATTTTCTTGTTTCTTGAAAGATGGTTGAGAAGATAACATTACTCTGTTGTTCATGAACGTTAAAAAAAGTACTTTCAGACCAAAATTTTCTTATTTTGGAAAAAAAATAAATAAGAGAGGTGCAACCTTTATCAACTTGCTCTGGCATTGAGATGCTGAGTGTTTTCTAAAGTAAATACAAACAAGATAGGAGCTTTCACATGGCCTTTAAACTGGTAGATGTCAACCCATTCCTATGAAACACTAACTGAGCCTGTTAGGTTAGCTAGAGATTGAAATAGTGTCTCTTTTTTCATTTATTTATTTATAAAAATAAAACAAAACCTTAAAAA
>VXBC01005638.1:0-11101 GCA_013399945.1 Ploceus nigricollis
CTTTCTTGATGATTTCAATTATCGCTCAGGTTTAGAATAAGATCTGAGTGAAAAAACTATCACCTTTTTACATTATGTCCTAGGGTGACTTTATGGTGCTGGTATCCCCAGTTGTTCTGTTTATGCTGGATATTAAGTTCTGCATCTTAAGACTGATTCCAAGAGAGAAGGGAGGGGAGAAGCACAGAGTTTGTTATCAGAAACTGCACTTGTGCCCCCACATCTTTCTCCTGGACTGTGTTGTCTGCAGTGGGCAGTGGGAGAGATCTCTCCTTTGCTTTTAGTTAGTTTTAGCTAGCTGAGGCAGAGAAGTTCCCTGGACTGTGGTTTCTCTTTTTCTTGGAACTGATCAGCCCTGCTCTGGACTGAACACCCAGAAAAACACTGGGAGCTCGCACCTGTGGCCCACTGGCACCCAGGACATGAAATTTTCCAGCACAGGAGGGACTGTTAAGAGACTGAGTGAGCTGAGCTACACCCCAGGACAAGGACTTTCTGAATTTTCCATCTCTTCAGAACAGCGAGAGGTTTTATTGTTTAATATTACTCATTTTATATGCTTCTGAAAACTTTGCTTGTTAAATAAACAGTTTTTTTCCATTTTTCTCCAAGGAAATCTTTTCCTAAACCAGTTGGGGGAGGGGCTGCTTGAATCTGCTTTCTAGAGGGACCCCTTTAGAAGTTTCCTCCCAAATTTACCCTAAACCTGGACACATTATTATTTTCATTTCACCTCTGAAGGGAGACACTTTCTGAAAGTAAATAGTGAATGGATATGAAGCTGAAGGTGTAAGAGGCAACAAAGAAAATTTCAAATAAAAACAAAATGAAAAGAAATTACATAAAGATGGGTTAGCACTGGAATGGGATCCTAGACAGAAGTAGAATCTCCAGTCCCACCTTGCCTACTCTCAGTCGGCCTTGCCTCGGCAGATGTTGAAATCCTTAAATAAGTCCTGAATTTCTTTTCATAGCAAAGCAGGAACACCAGTAACATGGAAAACCAATGACATCTTGGCACAGAACAAATTTAACAGCTTTTACTGGAGTTTTCCTTGTAGCTGATCAAATTAATAACCCTTCTGTTCTCTACAGTCAGCATTTCCTAGAACTGCACTGTTGGTGATAGGAGTATAGACTACTGAATAGGCACCTACACACAGACCTGTAAATTGAAATATCGTGAAAGTCATCCTACACAGCAGACTTCTATGTCCCAGCTGGCCATTCTGGGCTCCCACCATAGCACATGGAAAGAAGCAGGCAGTTCAGATCCTAATTCACGTGCCTCATTACAGATGCCTAGTTTCAAAGCATCTCTTCTGCTCTAAGAAGGGTTTGCTATAGAGTGATTACCAGACATGAGATTTAGATAAATCAGTCCAAATAGAGTCCTTGAGCTCATGAGCCCACTAGGCTTCTGAATGTCCCTTGGACATAATCTAATATGATACAGCTAAGCTGTTTCACACACTTTCCTAAACATAAAGCAGGTTGCTGTATTTTCCCTTCCATCCTCAATTAGAAATATCTTAAATGAAGCTTACAATATGCCAGAATTATTACCGAGCAGAAACAATGCTCTTAATATACAGAGGATGTGTACCTCGAATTGTGTTCTCTTAGGTAACTGAAGTCTGCTAATTTCTTTCTTCAGTCAATAATTACTTTCAGTATAGAATGTAACATTATTTATATAATGTAATATAACAGCAGAGAAAGCTAATTTCTGTACAGGAAAAGAGAATATTTTAATGAAATAGTAATAATTTCATTAGACATCAGTAATAAAATCTCCACAAAACATCCTCATATGTTATATTCCATAACAGTAAAGTATATATGGAAGCTTTCTGGCAGTTGCTAGACGATTACAGTATTTTGTACTTATGGTACTCCTGTGCCCTAACAGATCATTTACAAGCAGAACTCAAAGAACTAACTCCAGTTTTAAAATATATAAATCATTAAAGGCATCCAAGGCTATTGTTATCACTTATGGCTCCAGGCCTTCCGCAGAGTAAATTAAGTTACTTCAAACAATGAAGAGCAGTTCAGTCACTAAGATCTGTAGTGAAATTAAACACATACAGTGAACTACCACAGTAGTAAAATCTGTAAGAAGTTATATACACACTAGACTTCTAAGAACTCTAATGTTTCCAATTAACAATGTTTTCTGTGGCTTCAAAGCTACTTGTTCCAACCTTACTTTGTTTCATCACAGCAAATTGATAGCTTCTGCTTTTCTCATTAGCTGAGCTATAAGGCACCTAATTTTACTTTTTTCCATGATCTCTGCAATTAGAGGCAATGATTAGAGTATAGTCTATTCTACACACAATTCTCTTCCTAATATCGTAAACCAGGATGTACAACTGAATGGAGAATGGAAACATGAAAATGAAATGAAAACATTTTAGGAATGTAGGGAAGTTCAGAGAATAGGGAAATAATCCTTATATTTAAAGGCTGAGACTAGGGGTGAGTGTTTCTCAACACTACAGGCCAAAGACGGTACTTACTACAGGATCAGCTAATCTTGGATAAAGAGGCTTGGTCCTGACATTGCTCTGTGTTGAGGTATTCACATGCAGGTGTGCATGGGGATTGCTGTCATGAGGAAAACTTCACCAAAACAATCCACAGAGAGACACTGAGGCTGGGAAATCCAAAGTAATTAATACTTACTCATACAGCTTAATTTCCATCCAGAATCTCCTTCTCAGTTATTACTAATCTTGGTAGGTTATACAAATATTTCATAGGTATTAACTAAATTTCAAAAGTCAAGTGCAAAATAAGGATACTTTGAGCTGTCTGTTGTTACAAGAATTATTCTAGCAGACCAAGCAAAGCTGATGAGCATTTTGACACTGATCACCCAAAGACCAGGTTTTCATGACCTACTGCACTTAAGGGGTAGGATTGATCAATCCTAACAATCTAACCCTAAAACTTGTCAACTTCAGTTTTTATTAGTCAGCAGAAAGAAACAATCCTGGAAGTCAGTTCTCCTCACCTAGCCAGGTTAGAACTAGATGAAACAGTGCATGTATTTCCTCTTTCTCTCTATTGACCTAAAGATCTGGATGATTAACTTAGGCTTATCTACCTAAAGTTAGTAGAGGTAGATGTTACCCTCAAAATATTTAAGTTTTTTAATTTGGTAACTTCCAACATTCACAGAATCACTGTTTAATTAGGAATAGTGCCTTTCCTATCTACTGTAACAGAGATACCACTATAAGGAGACTACATCTTGTATGCTACAGGAGTTTTGCATGTTACCTGTTAAATAGGAGTCAAAGTATTTGGAACATTTAAATAACAAATATCTGTGGTTTTCAAGGAAATCAAGCTTTTAGAAGTGAATAGCTGCTTTGCCATTAGAAAAATGCGAAACCAGAGCTGTGAAGCACTGCTATGCACTGAGGAAACAAAATTATAAAACATGCAATACACTGGATGTGTGCAATATAGGACATGACACTGTGATTTCCTTGAAATTTTCCTTGTGTTCATTAACAGAATATAATTTAACTTAGTTTATGTTAAAAAAGATTCCTTATATGGAGGCAATGTTGAAAATACAAATTTTTACATTATTGCTCATTATATTTGCTTAATGCCTTTTCCTCAGTGTTAAGATGAGCGACATACAATGTTGAAACAACCTCTCATAGTCAAAAGCAATGCTAGAAATCTCACTTCAGAACTCTTATCTAAGTTTGGAACTGATGAGCAACAAACCCAGTTTTTCAATACAAGTCCTGTCATCTATAAGATATTAAGCAAAATTCATAATAGAAATCTCACTACAGTATTTTCACAATAAAAAAAACCCTAAACCAATGCTAGTATTTCTGAATGAGGGCCAAAATATCGTATGCATTTTCATTCAAATTATTTGCAAAGATTAATTTATTTAGCAGTCATTTGAAAAAATATTCTCTGAGACTACAGATGGGAAATGAAAAAAATATGAAACCTAGTCCTTGAATAGTTAAATTAGTTGTTTTAAAAGCTTCTGTATTGCTGCAGTTTCTCTACTTTGGATTTACATTCTAACATCTCCACACAAAAGGTCAAAAGCAGTTTTGACAATGACAACTGCCATTAACCTTTGTTAGTTGTTCCAATTTAAACACACTGAAAACATTTGTGGTTCCAAATCATCTGCCTGCCCTTCATCCCCAAACTGATATAGTTCAATTGGTTTTGGTGTGACTTCCATCAGATCAATACACATCCTTATTATTTTTATGACATGTTCAGTAAAAGCATTCCAAAAGCTGAAGAGCTGACTTACCATTTTCTTCCAAGTACATCAGAAGGATGCTGCTAGATTCAGTCCCTTCTACAGCATAATCAAGTGCAATATTTCCATTAACATCTTGCAGAAGCACATTTGCTCCAGCCTGCAGACAAGAATTAAAAGCACTTTAGGTTTTTGTACTGAAATCTCAAAACACAACTGGGGTTCTTACACGATCCTATTCAAAAACATTTTAAAGCTGGAGTTCCTAGACAGCAGGCTGATTATAACCTGAAACAAAACCAAACACACAAAAAGGCAAAGACAAAATGAAGGACTCATGAATGTCAAAAAGGCTGGCTTTGTTTGAGACAGCTGACACTGCTGCCACACTAGCTGTCCAGTCTGGCTTTGCTACACAGATGTCTGAGTTGCTCATCGGTGAGTTTTGGAACCACCGCCATTTGCAGCACAAGACTTTAAAGTCAGCTGTCACTGACTACAGTCTGCCTTAAAACACTCCACCAGTAACCAGCAGTGGTCAAAAGCTGACTGACAAGCAGCACAGACACCCCTGCAGTAGGGATGGGCAGACAGCTGGTCTGGGTAACCTTGTCAGCTGGCCTGACCTCTTAAAGCCTCATCCATCAATCCAACCTCAAAGAGAACCATCCATTGCTAAATAAAATTGCCATTTGTCACCAACTGGAGACAGTGAAAATGAGCTTGATAATTTCAACTGTAGCCTCTAAAGAAGCCAGGCTGAAATTTCTCTAAGTTTCATTCAAAATTCAATATAAATGAGTAACAACTAAGAAGAGCCCTTGGGGTTGAGGGGTAGTGAAATGAACAGATTCATGAGAAGCTTGAAAAGAAACCACCAGCATGATTGTATTTTCTATATTAAAGATTGTAAATGTAAGAATTTGTAGGAATTTTTTTTGAGAGAAAGCTCTCATCCTTGAAAATATCATAAATGTCTGGTGGACATAGAAGCTTACATTACTAGTGTTACATCATTAGAAGTTACATTACTAGCGAATTGTCACATATCTTCTTTAAGAGGTTGAAACATTAATTAATTTCAAATTTGTCTCTGTGGCTTTTAATGGCAAGGAATTATGAAATAAGTGTGACTTCAGGTAAATTTAATTACTTTTCTTAACAGCTTGTATGATAAAGAGTTCAATAAAAATGAGAAGTAACAAGGACTGCTTTTCCTTTTCACAGCAGCAGAGGTGAAATGCAATATGAAATTATTAATAGAAGACATGACTGCTTTTTTCGGGAGCTTTCTCTGTAAGTATTGTATCAAAGAAAAACTTGCAACAGGCTCAGGTCCTGGCTCAGCATGTAATATGACACAAAAAATGAGTAAGTTCATGTAGGCTTTTTGTTATCAAACTTGAAGAGGAACTGTTAGTCTGAGGTGATCTGAGTTTCCAACACAGTGACCAGGGGACAGACAGGCATCAAAATCTGTCTCAAACATCTCTTACATCCTATTAGACCATATCCTATGCAGCAAAATAATCTGTCCTCCTACAAAACACACTACTTTCTTCTAGTCTTGTCTTGTTGCACTGACTGTAAGGGGAGCCCAGAGAGCAAATTTAGATTAGATGTATTTCTTCTGAATTTTTAAATGAAATTAGATGAGAGGATTTGACTCTTATGCTTAGTGAAAAGGAATGGAAGGAGACTTACAAGCGTGAAATCTTACATTCATTATAGTGCTATGAAAATAAATTTCTACTGTCTGTCCTGACAGATAAAATCAAAAAGATGGTAGGAAATCAAATAAAGGGTGGATTTGAAGATCATAGTATCTTTAGGGGATGGTTTAACAACTATTTATTGCACTTGTTCCACTACTAGGAAGTATGATTGTTGTTTTGCTTTCTACTAACCCATGAGAGTTTGTTGCTGAAGGTAGAATTATGAAAGCAAAACAGTTTCATATCTCATTACTTTGCATATAACAAAAACCCACAAAGTCTTGCAGGTATCTATTCTTCCTTGCATGTAGATAATCTCCAGGTAATGTCAAAAGACCATTTTCTTCCTTGTTGAGTTAAGAAACCAAAAGACCTTTGACATGTCAAATTCAGGAAAAGTAGGATAATTACTTTGGTCAGCAGCACACTTTAAATTCATTTCTAAGATGTAATATCACAGAAGGAAGGCTACAATATGGAATTACTCATCTCCAAGTAATTTTTATTGGGTATTTCTATATTAATTTCCTGAGAAATGTTTGCAATGCTCTCAAACAGTTTATTTTATGGGTTTAATAATAGACATTTTTAATATGGTGTATCATCCCTGCCTCCCAGCTCTGCACCATCTGTGAGCTTATTGAGGGTGTGCTCTGTCTCACTGCCGACATCAGGAATGAAGACCTTGAACAGGACTAGACCACTACTAACCAGGGGCTACACCACTAGTGTGGAACACATTGCAAATATCACAGATATTGTACCTTAGTTTAGATTCAGATGGCCAGAACTGTGCTAATGAACTTGAGTGCTCTATTACATATACAGCCTTGTAGGCCAAACAATAAGAAACCCAAATGTGACTAGAGACAGAATTCAGATTATCTGAATATAGTCCTACTTTGTTCTTAAGTTTCTGTTCACAGCTCTTGAAGAAAACATGAGGAAAATTGTCCCCATGCTGCTGATATTAGTTTCCAAATTTACATGCATACCTTGTTTATACTTTAAATGCTATTCCATATTTATTCCATTTCAATACAACCCACTTGAATTCTGCATGCGATGCTCAATGTATGCAGAAGTTACTGGCTTACTTATTCTCAACACATCCTCATTCTCAAGTAATTTCTCAAAATGATAAATGTTTTGCAAAATTTTATGTACTATATGTCATATATACAAAAATATTTTTGAGATAATTATTTGTCTGCAATGATAAATTGTTTCTATTTTAGTAAGACTGTGGAGGTAACATCTTTAAATATATTACTTTAAGGTGTTTCTGAAGACACCAGGTTAAATTACATCAAATGCAAAATGAACTGAAGGGCATTTGTGCTACGCAGAATGACATCTATATGTAGATACAGCAAAAGACATTGAACTCGGGTGATCAATAATAACTGAGTAGACTTTACCAGATTTACATAATATCCCCACATAATCAGAAATCTGAGCCTGCTTCCAAAAAGAAAATACCTTTGCCTAGTGAAAGGACAAAAGATTTCCTTTTTACATCCATCAATGATGATTCAAAATACTTCAATTTTTATTAGGATCACACTAGTTTGTATTTTTTAATTCTGTTTTAATTTCTATTTATGTATCTGTAGAATCTCTGATGTTTTCAATGTTTTCATTTCAGAAAACCTGAGTAGAATAGCTAATTTCCAAATAAAGTGGTGACCCTAAAGATTAGCTAGAGAGCTCAGGAGCAATATTGCTGACGTAGGTTAGATGTGCACAGCTCCACAGTACTAATCTATGTGCATGCCCACATTTTTTTACCAACATGATGCAATTTAAGATGGCTTCCCAGTCAGTGGAAGAGAGATGAACAACTTCAGATTCAGTGTAGAGCACATGATACAATGTACATCTCCACTGCAACTTATCCCATGATCGCATCTTCGTGTAGCTAAACTTGGAGCTAATTTAGGACAGTACAGAGAATACTGCTTTTGCTTTACAGGATGTCATAGGAGCTGAACTCTTCCTCCCCAAATAATATTGGGGAGAAGATGGGGAAAGAACCAAATAGCTTCTGAAGTCTAAGCACTACTGGAAGTTTTGATTTGCAAGAATTTACAAGAACTAGCAACTGCATGACATCATCCCATGTGAACAGTCCTCTACAGTGCTCTGTCCCTATAGAAGCTACCCCTTGCCCCCTGGGACAGGCACCCAAGTATAAATGCAGCCACAAACTCTTAAAGCTACGTTGTTGCAGCTGTATCCAGTGGTCAATGTCCAAATTCCACTGGTAAGCTAAAAGTTGAGTTTAGTCCACATTCTACAGTTAGGAAGCCTAATTAGTGACACTGTTAACTCAGAGACAATCAATAAACAATCAATCTCTCAGCCTATCTTTTTTATTTTTTTAAAATAAATAACTGATTCTAAAACTCAATTTATCATGCGCAGGGGCAAGTTTTTCATTAAGTACTTAATTTTTTAGAAAGTCTTAAAACTTCCTCCTCTACTATTTATTACCTGGCCAATATTCCTTCCTACTCTTTCTTATTTCCAGTGTTGTGATACAACTTATGATTTCCAAATAAAAAATATATCTACCTACGATTACTAAAAAAAAAAAAAAATAAAAAGAACAAGGGCCCAGGAATCTCCATTCTGAGGAATGTGTCCTTATTCAAAGATTTTAAATTATTTATTTCCTTCTGTGTCTCTGAAAGCCACAATTATTTTTGTATTGGCAGTCTAACTTTATTAGGACAGGTGAAAACCATATGAAAAGCTGTGGGCTTAGACCTTCTCCAGCCATTTCCAGTATTCAGGGGCAGAGTTCTAACCACTGGGTTGTATGTCCAGAAATTCAATGCCATCACAACAATATGGACAGGAGTGTAATCTGATTTAGGCATTGTTTGAGGACTCCTAACTTACGGAGATTCCCAAGGACTTGGGAGAGATTTGGGCATTTCTCTGCCTACGTATTACTTCTTGCTTACCTTCCTAGCTAGAATGTCACAGGTTTTGTACCCAGACAAGATTGTGCTCAGAAGGGTTTCCTGGTAGAACTGCTTTCTGAACCAGAGCCAGCACCAATCCACTTTAGGTGGAAATCAGGCATATTCCTGAAAGTCTGACTATAATTCGCTGAAATTCTTAAAATCCTTTCTTCTGTTGCATACGTACCTTAAATTATTCTCTCAAACCTGTGGGCCATGTAGGTTATTTAAATATTTGAAATAACTAAGTAATTTAGCTTTATATATATAGTAGAAAGTCACTGGTGCATTATAAAATATTTTTAATACAGAAATGATGACCCACCAATTGCCCCTGCCACCTAGGATTACCGTCATTGGCTTCCTGAGGTTTTATGAAGGCAATCAGAAATACAGTAAACCCTGAGGAATATCTGAATATGTGTGGATATTAAAAAAAAAAAGAAAAAAAAAACCAGGACAGAGGCAGGAAAAAAAATTAATACACTTATTGCTATGAAAAAAAAAAACTAAACCCAAAACTTTCTCCTACTAGGAGGCTTCTGCACAGTTCTTACAATGGTTCAATTGTTCTACAATATGCTAGCTATGTGTAAATTGTGCAGTCACCTGTTAACTCCATCACAAAACCTGACTTTTTTATACCTACTTATATTCTTATATTAGTAATCCATTTTTATTCAATTCCACATATTCCATATGTATATAATAATATATGCTTATATACATGCAAATGTAGAAACATTTACATAGTATTCTCTCATCTGTGTTCATCAGTTTCCTGCAGGGATAGGCTAGCATTTTTTCATTAACAGCTTGAATGATTCATTTCTTCCTATATTTTTAAACTATAAACACGATTTACAAACCGCACAATTTTTAAATGTCATTAACCAAGATTAAATGTAGCTCTTCATAAAACATTTGTGGCATTTCACTTCCTGTGACATGTGTATAGTTTTTCCCCCTTTATTGACCTACTTTTTCACATTAATTCCATGAAAAGGTTTTGCTCGTTGAAGGATACCCAAGGTTTACACACACAACACACCCGCATGTTCTCATGTATGCCACAGCTACTGTGCTAATCCTACATCCTTGCCAAAGTCCTTAGTACATGAACAGTTAAAAAGAAAGCAAAAGTAATCAGGATATAAAGCTCTATTTGTTTAAGAATAAGGAAAGATACAGGAAATCCCACATGCTCATGGCTCCATGGTGCCAGGCAATCTTGCTCTCTAACCTCAATGGCTTGCATAAATTTTCATTTAAGATACCAAATCCCACAAATCTAGCTGGCTCCTCTTTGTGGCTCCTATTAGACTTGTTTGAATCTCATTCATTAACAAAGCAAAAGAACTAAAGTTGCTCTACACAGTGCTGTGGTTTAGGTCATTAGCACTGGATACCACTTTACACACAAATTCACGATGCTGAACAGATGAGGAACAGTTCTCAAGGCAAAGCTCAAACAAAAAAAAAGCTAAAGACTTCACCACATTAGGAAATCACAGACAAAGAAATAAAAGATTAAGTGAGATTGAGCAGCTGCTCTCAGTTCAAAAGCATGTCTTCCTTCCAACTCATTTCAACAACAGACTTTCTGCAGGCAGAAAATGATTTCACAGAAATCACAATACAGCTACTAGAAGAGCTGGGGGGAAAAGTGATTACAATTATAGATCCTCCAATGACACTTCCCCTACCTGCTGTCATCATAATTGAGTTTTGCCTGCTTAGTAAGAAGAAAACTGACAGACACAAGCTGAGTAACCTCTTTTGTATTCTCTTTATGAGCACAAAACAATCTAGAAAATATTTTACTAAATCTAAATATTGTCTCTCAGAACACTGACTGCAGACTTAATAATTTGATTTTAACTTTTTTCCACATAAACCTTTAAGGAAGACCCTTCCCCATGATACCACAGATTCTTAAGATATTTGGTAGATAGATAACCAACATCTACATACTCCAGAGTAAATAAAAGATTCCTGTTCCAGAACAAAATTGTCAAAAGTAACCCATGAAAAAGGGTGCTTCAGGACTAGAAGTCTACCATGAAGAGTTCTAGTCCTGAAGGATACCTTCAGGAAGAAGAAATAGGTATCCATGAAGGATACCTATTTCTAAATATTTATTTTTACTCCTC
>VXBC01005638.1:18834-40320 GCA_013399945.1 Ploceus nigricollis
ATTGTGTTGAATACTTCATTTGAAAAAAAAATTGGCTTAAATCCTAATGATATGGTGATTCAAGGTCTGATTCTAAGTTCAGTTTACTTCAGTACTTGATGTCAAAATCAAGTCAAAATCTGTCACAGATGGAAAATATTGCTTACAAAGATATATAGATCCAAATGAAATAAGTGTATTGTTTGTCATGATTACTAAATTATACTGACCTTCCAATCCCATATAACAATTAAACACATGTTTTTTATTTAAATTTGTTAGGAAATGTCCATCTTCCCTGATGTCAGCCCTTTGGAAACAGAATTTCCTAACATTTAAAAAAATAATAAAACATGCTTCTTCCCAATGAAAATCTAGATTTTTTTTTTTTAATAATAAATACTTCTGAGGAACATAATTAATTACTGATCTAAATGCCATTCTCAACTTACTTCCAGAGACTAAACATCTAGCTTTTGTGGCCTTGGGGCTTCTTTTCTTGAGAAAAAAAAAGCTTTTTTTTTTTTCTCCTTTGATTTCATGCTATTTGGCCATTATGTATTTTGCTTTCGAATATCTGGAAACAGTATTAAAAACAAACAATCAGAAATTTTTCAAATGCTTGGAAAATGGTATGTTTGCCCTGCACTTCTCTTTCTGAACTGCATTCTTTCATGAACTTTTCTCCTGTCTGTTTTTGGGCTACAGAAATTTAGCATAATCTGACAGGCATCAAATATTTACCACGTAACTTTACTTGCTATTTATTGTTCACAATATTACAGTTTTTAATATCCTCTGTATGTTACTTTATTGTCTTAAGAACACAATCAGAATAATTATATCCACACAGCCTTCTGAACAGCTGTCATGTGGAAATATAATACTAGAATGGATCTCCTGAAGCGTCACTTTGGTAATGCAGGTAACACATAACACATAATCTCATTCACAACTTTAAGATCAATTTTAAGGCCAGTTAGGGATCAGGTTTGGGTTTTTTTAATCCCAATTACTCCTGCATGGAATGTTGCTTTCCAACATATGTCTCCTAACGTTAAGAAAGCTTAGTTTAATTTCTGTCTTTACTGTTGGACACCTTTGCAATCATTTGCTTTCATGCTAGCAGTAACTTCAGGTTTCAAAAGCTTTTTCTTACATCTTCCTCTATCCTGATATATATACAGAACTTTTTACAACGTCCCTGATTTGATTTTTTAAAGTACAACATATTATTTTTGCTCTCTTCTCTTAAGATAAGCTTTTTACTCTCATGCTTATTCTTGCCGGTTTTCTTGGTACAATTTCCCATTCTTGAATGTGGCTCTAGATAGCTAACTGCAGGCTGTCATTACTTGGACAGTAGCAAAATCACTCTTCTCTTTCTCTTGGCAACATTTTCATTCTGACAAATCCAATAATCTGTTTTTCCCCACCTGCAGTTACACGTTTGCAGCATAAAATTGTCTAAATATTTACTAAAGCTCCGAGGTATTTTTTCCAGATTTCCAGCTGATGGTTCCTGAGCGTATCACAGAAATGTCTGTTGCTCAGAGCATGACCTTGTATTTGTACACTGAAATTTCAAGCCATTTTTATTACTTAGGTCTTCAAAGATACCTTATGATTTCTGCATGACTTTATAATCCTCACACTAATAGATAAGACATGGCAGCATTGTCTTCAACATATTTCATTATCATACCTCTATTTTTCCTCTCAAGGTTATCACTCAAAACTCTAAATAAAATAATGTCATAGGACCAATCCTAATGAAACCTCAGCAATTCTCAGGCCCATTTCTCTATTAATAGCTAGGCTGTTGTCTTGTTACCAAGTTCTTCACTACCAAGCAATTCTTCACTTCTGCAATTTAACTAAGAGTTTTCCTCAATTCCCTAGGTACTCCATGAGCAACTCACAGAATAATTATGTCAGTGATTCAAGCAGAGGCCGCTTGGCATGAAGAATGAATTTCAACTTCTACAAATATCCCCCAATGGTGGAACATCCCCAAACTATGAAGAAGACTTCATAGCTCAAAACTATGTTTACTGAAGATCAAAGCCAGATGTTGATTTTCATTATCTTTTCATTCCTTGATCCTTTTTCTCTGGGGAAAAAGAGAATTAGAGTGAAGCTTATCCCAAAATCCCCATTTTTGTCCATGTTGTCCATCTCTCAGAACACTTTTCCTGATCTGCTCCAGTCAAAACTGGGGTTGATATTTTTTCCAACAGGTCTAACTCTCTTACCTCCAGGAGCTTTTGTTTTCTGGAAATGTTCTGATGCTAAGAACTCCAGAGTATACAGATCTGCTACTTAATAGCCATGGTCTGTATCCTAAGTCTCATTCCCAACCTCAAATGTTTTCCATCTGGACAGAGGGAGAGGATGAAAGGGGGGAGGGACGAAGGGAGGCAGAGAGGGAAAGTGTGTGCGTGTGCATGTGTGTGCATGTGTGTGTGTGTATGAGATTTCCAGACATAAAAGAAGTATTTACAGACTCTTACATCTTACTTTCTGTGTCTACTTCCCATGTAAAAAGGCTTTGATTTATGCCATGATTTAGCATTCTTTGTACAATGAACTGCAGATTCTACTTCACTGGTTATTTCTGCTGTCAATTCAAGTTCAATGTTTTTTTTTTTTCTCTTTACATTATCCTCATTTCTTTTCTAGGCTATAGCATTACTTTCATGGTAGTGCTCAAAGTTAACTGCTTTGACCATTTTGCTGTATCCAGTTAAGTTCCAGTTCTTATCTCTCCTTAAACCACCTTTAGTGCTGCATGACTAGCTAGCTTCACCACTTTTCATCAGTCTTTATGGAGAACTAATATTTCTACAATTTCCCATGAGTATTGCCATCTGGTGTTCAGCAACTAATTAAAAGGCATCACCTAGATTAGTTAATTAGTGGCCTCCATCTAAGTTAGTTTTATGTTATCTCAGCTAGCAATGATGAAAGGCTATAAGCCAGTAGTACACACTCTCTGGAAGTTCCCTCCTACACTTCTCACACATCCACCAGCCTCTGCAAACTGAGTGAATTCAAATAGATACCCACAGCTTTCACAGAAAAAAATGCTATTTAAATTTCCTTACTACAAATATTGGTATCTGTCTCTAGAAAGACAGAAGAATCATTTTTCTTTTGGACTACATGATCATTTATACTATAAAATGTTAGCCACTATCTCCTCATGACCTCTAACTGCTCTTTATTCTTTCCCCTTCCCTGCTTCCTCTCATATTGACTCAAAGGAGGAAGTCATACTGAGCAAGATTGAGTGCGAGCGCAGAATTGCTTCCTCTGAGGAAGTAATTGTTTCTGGAACTATGAAACAGAAGAACCTTTCTTTAAGTTTTAAGGATAATGGCATTCTGATAATTCATCTCTGCTTGCTAACACAGCCTGATGCAGTTGCAAAGAACAAGGGCAAAATAACTATGTAACTGATGCCTGATTACATGACTTCAGATATGTGCCATTCTCAGCTGCATGGGGGAGCAGAAAAGAGAGTTACAGCCCCATAAGGCCTTCCTTTCTACTCCCACCAGGAAGTCAGTTCATGTAAATTTTTTCCAGTAAAAATATATCTGGTTTTGGAAAGGGGATTTTACACCAAAATCAAACGTGGATTACACATACAGTGGATAGTATTATATACCTGACACTGCTCATCTATTGTTGCTGTAAGTCTAATGAATGATTTTATGGTAACTCCCTTTTGCACACTGCAAGGCACAGATTTTCCTAAGTTCTTAAATAAGGGAGTGAAAAAATATTCAGCCTCAATTTTTTTTTTAAATTTGTACTTTTAGCCTTCTATGCCAGATTTGCATTTTGTGCTTCAATTCTAGGTTCCAAAAAGTACACGATGAAACATTTAATTAGTTAGCAGACAGAAGGTACACGTACTTTTCCTAGTAAGGTCAGTTTAAAAAAATGTATTAAGAATGTTCTGAGGATGTAGTACTGATCTTTTCTAGTTAATTAAGTGCCAGGTTTATCACAGTAATGCTTTCAGTTCTATGAAGAATAAATAAAGAATAAATCTCTACTGTGCAACATACTGTACAAACACCAAAATACCATCTCCACCTTCCTAGTTTCATTTGACAAGACCTGCATTGAAGATGGTGAAACTCTAACATTCATGTTGCCCACTAAAAGGTGCCTCCTGACAATAGTAAAATGAAGTGAAGTACACTATAAAAACACAATCTCATCAACTTTCTTTTTCTCTGTTGCTCTCAACCTCAGGTCAGTCAACATCAAAATATTTCATGATTCTTTGGGAGTGCAAGGAGGGGAAAAAAACACCCCCAAAACCAAAATCAAAGGTACAGTAGAAAGGAAAAATCATAGTTATCAACTCGTAATGTGTGAGCCAAACTGTACAGCTCCATGATGATTACTATGCTCTGAAATTAGTGTCATAAAGAGCAAGTCTGTGGTTTGCAACATAGCCATAGTTATCTTGAAAAAAAGAACTGAACATAGGAGTTCAATATGACTGTGAACCAGTGCTGATCCTCTAAACCACAGAATTTATGGTGAAAGTCAGAGTAAACAAAAATTAAAAAAAGAAAATACAAGGTTCTACAAAGTGGTATTTTTATCTACCTACCCTACTGCCTGAGTAGCCAAGGTTAATATACAAAACTGCAACGGTTTTTATCAATGTTTATTCCACCACATGTGTGCAGGTTCTGCTGGGATTTAGTAATTTTCCTCCCAGTAGCCAGTGTGTGTTTTGGATTTGTGTGAAGAGGGTGTTGATGACACCAGGATGTTTTAACTATTGCTGAGCAGCCCTTACACAGAGCCAAGGCCATTTCTGTTCCTCACCCTACCACTTCGGGCTGGAGGTGCAAAGGAGCTGGGACAGCTGACCCCAACTCTTCAGAGGGATATCCCACACCATATGGCCTCATGCTCAGCATATAAAGCTGGGGAACGAAGGAGGAAGGAGGAGGATGTTCAGAGTGATGGCATTTGTCTTCCCGAGACACTGTTACATGTGGTGGAGCCCAGCTTCCCCGGAGATGGCTGAACACCTGCCTGCTGATAGGACAGGGTGAATTAATTTTTCTTCTGCTTTGCTTATGTATATCTCAATATGTATATCTCAACCCACAAGTTTTCTCACTTTTACCCTTGTGATCCTGACCTGGGGGGAGTGAATGAGAAACTTCGTAGGGCTGAGCTGTCCTGACAAGAAGACAGTTTGAACAGTGCACAAGTAAAGTGAAGGTTACTCACTTTTATGTATCAATTAAAATTATTTGAAGCTAAAAATTGTCTTTTGTGGAGGAACAATTAGACTGCAAGTGATGAGTACAAGTTTAAAGCTGTAGCCATTTAAAGGCCAATGAGAGGATTAAACACTTGCTACAGCTAACAAAGCAGGAGGAGCATCTAAATGCTGGAGTTTGGACATTCTGCAACTCTGATAGCATAGGACAAAGAGCATTGGATGCTAAGGTACAAATTTTGGCAAGTGTTTCAATTCAATATAGAACAAGTGTAGGGAATTAATAATAAATACAATGTCGCAATGCACCCTGAATGATGAAAAAGATCACACCCCAACCGGACAGAACTGCTGACAGCGCATCCAGTCCTGAGCCTTCAAAAGGCAGTGAGGCAAAACAGAGCAGATCCCTCCAATAAATCTGGTTGCTCTTCACATTCTTAAGAGATTTAATGAGGGCACAAATGTATATAAGCCTACGCATCTTTGTTCTTAAATGAAAGACACTTCAGCATTCTCTTCAACCTGCTACAGGAGCCTCCTTCATAGAAAATCCATGAAGAGCAATTCCCTATGCCACGGGGAGAGCATGCAATGCTGATGTGGTTGAGCAGTGACTGATGAACGTGACCTTTCCCACCTCATCGGCGTGTACGGCAGGCAGACCCCCACGGAGCACCTCTGATCTCTGCATCTACTCATGCGCCAGCGGCCGCCCCGGGCTAAGCTCCTCATTGACCGCCTGTTTAGCAGACACGGGATGTCTCTCCTGGCTGCTCATTCCAGTGCCCCCCTCCCCTTGCTGACAGCTACAAAACTAAGACATAAATATGTCCCTGGAAAACTATACCACCTCGGGTAAAGTGTTGGAAATTATGGAAAGAAATAGCTTCAAGCATTTCATTCTGCATCCATTCCAAAAAAAGTATTTACAATTCCAATAGCCTTCCAACATGACAGAAGATTACCACATTGCAAACAGCTACGGCCCCTCCTAGTTTGCAGTGAATGAGCTTTGATTTTGTCATTGCTATCTACCAGAGCAAGGAAATTGTGAGTTACCACAGTTTAGATGATGAATGACAAGTCAATATCTTGTCTCAGCCAGAGAAAAATGAAGACCCCACCAAAAGTGGGGTGAAGTCAGAAACTGGGAGTGTTTAAGCAAATCTTCATTGATAGCCTTCTGGGATCTAAATATACCTTTTTTTTTTTTTTCCTACTTCGCCTTCAAGAAATGTTTTAAGTCCTTAATGAGGAAATCTCCACTGGCTTCTGTGACAGTTTTCCAGAAATCTGAATTGAACAATTAAAGGATCCTGCTGTTACCTTTTAGGTCACATCTTTAAAACAGAAAATATGGTATTGCCTGGGTTATAAATTCAGTCCAGAAGAAATATTTATTTAAAAGTAATTCCTGGTTACAAGAAGCATTATTTTTTCTTTCAATGAAAAACTGTGGCATAATAGAAGCTGACTGTAGCTCATATTGGCATTATCGAGGTTCATACTACACATTAGACATGGTCCATGAAACACTGACCTCAAGGCAAAGTAATTTCTAATATGAATTGCTCACTCAAAGGCAATTCAGAATTGTGAAAAATAAGTCTCTCCAACCTCAATTTTCATCTTCACATTGTCAAATGTTGTCAAAGAGAACATTAATGTGATGGTTCAAAACATGCTGTTTACCTAAGAATACTTCCCTTCCTCTGCCATCTCTTTAAAAATCTTTAAGTCTCAAAATTTCAAATTCTTTATTTTGACTCTAGAAGGGAGAGTATAAAGATATTATTTATCTAGTCAAGGAAACTCTACCTTTAAAAGTGCTGACCACCTAAATGTGGGCAGATTTGCCAGAAGTTATCGCAAATAATATGAACAATTCAAATTTTATCTGCAAAAATCCACCTGTGTATACCCTGCTTATTGGAATTTGAATATATTAGGCAAACAAGTTATCAGAAAATACAACCTTCAGATGAAGGCAGCTTGTAACAAACAGGGACCAAGTCAAAAAACATTCAAATGACAGGCATAGGAAAATTATTTTTGATATAACCCTGTATAGCAACACTTGAAGCTTAATTAGATTGAGCTTCTTGCAAAAATGGTCAAGGAAAATTTTACAAAAGCCCTCTATAACCTAAACTGCTCCTATTAATGACAACTGTTGTGGTTGGCCCGTGCGGGGAAGAGATGATGCTGAGTCCAATTCAGAAGGCTGAATATTTTATTATTATTATAACTATATTTCAATACATTAGTATATATTTAAAGAGGAACTCCTAAAACTGCATCCTAACTTCTAGCTATCATATCTAACTACTAACCCTGTAACTAACTCGTGACTCCCTCTCTGCAGGGAATCCAGACACAGGTGCATACCATTGGCCATCAGGGCCAAACAATCCTCACCAGTGTCCAGTTAACCAATGATTCCAGGTAAACAATTTCCCAATGCATTCCGCATGGAAAAACAAGGGACAGGAATAGAAATTGTTTTCTTTTCTGTCCTCTCTCTGCTCTTCTATGAAACTATCTTCAGAGAGCAGAGATGTGGGCACTACAGAGAACAATTTCTGAAAATTCTCCCCATTACAAGAGTTTCCCACAGTACAAGAGTTTTTTATAAATAAACTTCTCCGTTCTAATTTGTTTATCAGTCTAGGAGTACATGCAGAATACAAAGGATACACAGGCTTCAAAGGTATCTACACTGGACAGATTGAGGTAATACAAGAGATAAAACATGACCTGGAAATTTTATCCTTTATTTACCAGGAGTAATTACAATGTTAAAACCAGATGTATCTGATTTTTTTTGTTTGTTTTTTGGTTCTTTGTTTTGTTTTGTTTTTTTTAACTGTACCCGTTGTTCAACCTGGACAACTCAGCTTGTCCAGTGAGTTTGTGGACTTTCCATCCTTGAAGACTTGGTCCAGGGCAAGCTGCTATGACTAACTCTTGTCTGAGCAGAGGGAATGGACTAAATCTCCCAAAGAGATTTCATGAATGTATTATCAAGGATACAGTCCAAAAATATATCTCCCTTCCCTTTACCTGTAACATTGAAATACAATTACAAGCATGACAAGAAACTCTGACCTTGCAATGACCTATTTAAAACATAAAAATTTTAAAATTATATAAAAAGACTAAAAAACTTTAAGTCAGACTGTGAACTGTTTCTGCACTACTGTTTTAAAGAGCAATATCACATGAACTGAGAGAAAGAGCTGCATCAGTACCATTGCATAAAACTAGAGTTTGTGGTCCTAGGCATAGAAGCACAAAACAGAACCAGAGAATCATTAGGGTGGAAAGGACATTTAAGATCATCGAGTTCAACCATTAACTCAGCGCTGCCAAGTCCACCACTAAACCATGTCCGTATCTGTCACATCTACACACCTTTTAAATACTTTCAGGGATGTTGACTCTGCCACTTCTATGGGTAGCCTATTCCAATGTTGACTACTCTTTCAGCACAGAAGGCTTTTCCGAATATGCAACCTAAACTTCCCCTGGTGTGACTTGAGGCCATTTCTTCTTGTCCTGTTGCTTGCTACCTGGTGGGAGAGGCCAGCCCCCACCTTGCTACAACCTTCTTTCAGGTTTTCTCTGGGCCTTTTCTTCTCCATCCTAAACAAACCCAACTCCTGCAGCTGCTCCTCAGAGGACTTGTGCTCCAGACCCTTCCCCAACTCTGTTGCCCTTCTCTGGACAGGCTCCAGCCACTCAGTGTCTTTCTTGTAGTGAGGGGCCCAAAACTGAGCACAGGATTTGAGGTGTGGCCTCACCAGTGCTGAATACAGGGGGACAATCACTGCCCTGGTCCTGTTGGCCACACTACTGCAGATACAGGCCAGGATGCCATTGGCCTTCTTGGCCACCTGGGCACACTACTGCTCTCTAAAAAGGCTGATTGCCATATTGATTACTATATTGAGCAAACTCAGCATTAAAAAGTCAAAGTTGTTTATATAAATATTAAATTTGTCTCATTTTGACCATGTTCACAAATACTTTTTATGAATACTGTGCATAAGTGAGCCAATACTTTTTTTTCAGAGGAAGCTTTTTATAAGATTGTCTGAGAACTCAACCTTTAACAGAAAGTGACAAGGAGAAAAGAAAAGAAATTATCTGAATATCCCATTTGGGACTGAATGCTTATCAGAGATATAAGCTCTGGACCACAGGGGAGAAATAGGGGATACTTGGCATTGATGTTTGCAATTTATTCTCATTGAAGTCCTAAAAATGCCTTATAAAAATCCTGAGCACAAAAGCAATGTCAAGA
Organism: Ploceus nigricollis; assembly: GCA_013399945.1. NCBI lineage: Eukaryota > Metazoa > Chordata > Aves > Passeriformes > Ploceidae > Ploceus > Ploceus nigricollis. Next base: position 28,386 of record VXBC01005638.1, read on the forward strand.
AAAACCAAACACTGTACATGCTTTCTCTGATCTGATTAGTAGAAATATGTTGCATTCATATAGCAGTTTCAGACCTTAGGGTGCTCCATTCTGTCTCCTTTTCAAGCACACAATGCTTAGGCTTGCTTACTTACTAGTAGCAGTAGCAGGACAATATCAGGATTATCACAGGCACAGGCTACATGCATTGATGTCCAAAAATCCTCATCTTGATGATTTACATTTACTCCTCTGTCAATTAGAATTTCTGCAGCAAATGCATTATCGTAGCGAGCACACTGGAAGAAAAAAGAGCAGATTAGGGATGGTGCTTTCCTCAGTGTACAACTAAATTTATTACATACAATTTAAATTGGGCAGATGACGCATTGTAGTTAAGCTGCTGTGTTTGTAGGGAACAGCTGAGGAATCTATAGAAATAATGGTGTGGAGATTTCCAGTTCCATGTGCATGATTCACAGAATCCCCTATTTCCTTATGAAATCTGCTGAATCTATGATAAGGATGAGGCTTTTTTTCCTGTTCAATACTGACATTCCAAATCAGTGCACAGACATCAGTGCATGATGATCCCATCATGTGTAGTGGTATCTACGTATATGCACACCCACACATACATATGTCCATGTATACATGAATTTCTGCCTTTTATACAGTTCAGGGCAATAATACACCCCTCTTCATACCCCACTTCTATTTCCAATCCACTAACTATACTGATTCCTGTTCGAGTCTCTCTGCCAGATAAATACTCTGCACACTGAGGGTGTTATTATGGGGTGGAGGCATGCACCATGTGTGTGTATATGCGTGCGTGTGTGCATGTTTCTATACCTTGGTCACGGTCACAGTTTTGGTAAGGAAGAAGAAAATGGCCTGGACATTGTGTTAACCTTACTCCTCTGTCACATCTGTGACTTTTTATGCATAAGGTTATGGATAATACCTTAAAAGACAATCAGGGCACCTCAAGTTAAGATCCTAACTCTGGCTTCACACACAATCTCAGTAACTCTTTAGAGAAGGAACCTATCTCTTTCCCCATGGGGGAGAGGTTATGGGGGGATTAATTTTAATCTGTCATGGAAGCCAGGATACAAAAGGAAGTGCGGAAGAAGGAAAAGCGTAACTGGATTTGACTGTGAAGTCAAGATATAGCTGAGATTTTCAGCAGAATGCAGCAGCTGCATGTACCACTGCAATCATAAATATAGATAACCCAGAAGATTAATATTAAATTCTATCAGGATAAAAAAGCAGTCCTGCCCTAAATGATTTCCAAATACACTGACCATTAAATTATAAAACAGAAATTAAATTCTGATGTATTTCTTTTAGCTCGTGTAACTTATCCAGCAGTTCTAGAAACAGTTTTGTTTTATTGCATCGGTATCATTCATTGTATCAGTACAACTTAAATTGAGCTGATCTGTGCTGAAATTTAACAAATCAGAAGTAAGACATTTTATATTACAGATCAGCATAATCTAACACCAACCATACCTTCAAGACATTGTTAAGCAATAAAAAAAACCAAAAAACAAACCAAAACCAAGCAGTTCTAGAGATGACAGGTATCACTGAGCCATTTTGTGTATTAATAATAGACATAGAGCCTTTTGTGATTAGTTGCAGCTTAGATTTGTTGCTGCTCATTGATTCTTGTTTAACAGATTTTGTGAAACAATCGGACAAGCTCAGTTAAGGTTCCAGAATAAAACTGTGACACATACACTTTGTTATAAGGTGGGGGTGCATGATTGCCTGTGTGAATTGACCTGATACCACGTGCTTCATACTGCATGGGCAGCTCAGACACCTACTCACTTTTTATTGTACATCTCCTCTCATGGAACTTAAAGAGAGTTCAGTGAATATTTTTGAAGTTCCCATAGCTTGCCTAGATTCAATCCCAACCATATTGGGATACTCTCTACAGAGACAAAACCAGAATCTTTATCAAGTGTCACATTTGTTTTGCTTTTTTAAGGATTAGATCACACTTTGAAGTTAACAGATATGAAAAAAGGAAAATGGAATTATATAATAAATCGGATTTGAAGAAGAATATCAGGATACATATGTTTTCCATTCATTCTGACACAAAAAAATTTAGCCTACAAATGGAAAGAATAAACACTAAGGTACCCTTTGGACCAAGCAGCTTCACAGTTGTAAAACTAACAGAATGGATCTGAGTGGGCTTTAAGAATACAACACAGGTGCATGCTAAATTACTAATTTCAATTATTGCTGGAAAATAAATTTGGCTTATCTTGTTTCCCTCTATTAGGACTCTCTTCTCCTGTCTGTACTGCTCCCAAATCAGGGTCAAATCCCAATTTCATTGAATTCAGGTTTGCCTCTATCTCCAGTAGGATGAGCATTTTCCTGTAAATGAATTATGAGTACTTACAAGTAACTCTGACTAAACTGAGGCAGAAGGTTACACATGGCTCTCCACTGCAAATTTCTTACTGCAGAAAGCTTTCCTTCCTTTGGAAGCATGTGTGTGCCTGTGAAGCAGCAGGCACCAGTTGAGAGATACTGATCGTGACAGTGAATTGGGGCGTGATGCAGATCAAGAAACCTAAAATGGCACAGTTCAACTGCAGATTTTATCTGCAGTTAAAAACTGTGCGTCAGCTAAACTCGATAAAGCAACTCAAAGTCCCTGAAGACGAATTTTTCTTTCTTTTATTTTAAAATGCCTGACACTTATGTCAAATCATCCACATTGAAGATAACGATTGTCTCCTAGGGCTCTTGGCACAGGGTAAGATTTGGGATGCCTCTGTTTTGGGAATCCCAAAAATATATCTCTTTTGGACTGCATTTTTAAAAAGTGGTTGAGCATCTTTACAGCAGACAAATAGCTGGAGAAAAGAGAATTAAAATTTTCTCTCTTCCAAATAAATATTGCACTTTCTCCTTACCTTGGCCTCTATTTCCTAAAGTCCTTGGTTAAATGGCATGGCCATGGAGGATGGAAAATGAAGATTAATTACATAACAGAAACGCTGTATCTTGTAAGAGCACGGTCACAGGTGTGCTGAAGTCCAGTAATATTACAGGGGCTCTTTCTCATCAATAAATTGCTGTATTTTGTATACATACTATGAGAAACGTAATCCAGTTGTTCTAAAATGAAGCACTCTGCCAGCAGACTTTTTGTTACTTTGCTCAGTTGCATTTCTTTGAGCCACAGTGTGCAACAAAATTGGATCCAAATGTCTTAAAATATTTTCACAGACAGCATGTCTGCAACTGAAGCATCACAGACCAGGATCATAATATGTAGGAATTATTTATGAGTTTTGCTACTGGCTTCAGCAATGCCAAAATTCTACTCCTGTGGTATTTTCTTTCTGTCTGCCTGTCATGTCCTTACCTCTTGCTCTTACTTTCATTATTATATACAAATTGTTTTTCTTTTATCCTCTTGTTACTTAATCTGAATTGCTATGCAAGTAATGACAAACTAAATCCAGATAATGTGTTAAATATCCACATGTAGGAAACTGGTGCAAGAAAGTATCACAAAAACAAAAGAAAAAATGCTAAATCATGGGGTCTTTTTCGTATAGGACCTGTGAATCTTTGAACCATATAACTTTGTATTTGGAATCAAGGAGTCTTTCCTTTGCTCTTTCTTGCTGCACAGATAATTTATAAATAAAACACTTCATTCTCCTTTGTTAGCTTCCACTCCTATGACATGATCCATTCTTTTGTAAGCTATTTGAAAATGACCATTTATTTAAAATGAATGGCTGGATGCAATCACAGTCATGGTGGAGCTCACTGCAGATTAAAAAAATTGTCAAACCTGTCTTTTTTGTTAATATGCCAAATCTGCTACTCACTTTCCCACTTTGTTTATCCACAGTCACTAACAATAATCTTCAATCACTCTTACCAGATGGAGCAAGGAGCCTCCTGAGGAAAGAAGCGTATGAGGGTCAGCACCATCCTTCAACAGCCGTAGCACTGAAATATCAAAGAAAAGAGGAACAAGAGTTAATATAACTAATATACCTACTATAACAGCAGTACACCTAATTCTGAACTGTTAATAGGCTGATTCTTAATCATCTTAATCAGAGGATTTAATAATACATTCAAACCTCTTATGTAACTGCAAAACTGTCATGTCAGCATTTGCCATCTCACCAGTTTTAATAGCGTTTGCCTGTAAAGCAAAAGACCTTTGAAAATAAAAGTAAACATCAACAGCATCAAGGACTTTTCAAATGTACAGATGAGCATGACAGTTTTGTACATATGAGAGGGGAGGGCTGGAGGAAAGAGCCATGTCAAGGTCACAATCACCTGATTAGTTCATTTGGGTGCAAAATCCCAGTTAACTGGTCTCATTTTACTTTTCAAAGTTCCCATGCGATATATTGGCTTTTGCAGTAAATACTTGAAACTAGTATTCATAATTGATATCACTTGAAATTTATCATCATACCAAAGCTAAATGATCTGCACTCAATTTAACCTTTCCAGTGCATTGTCAGATCACTGATGCAGCATAATCTTTAAAACGATATTTGGAGCCACACTCTACTCCCAGTTACATGGATCAAACCCCTCTGAAATGAAAACAGGCTTATAAATGCAAGCAAAACCACAACCCTTCACATTGGTGCTCACTCAAGTGTGAAAATTTCAGCACTTTTCCCCCATGGTCTTTATTGCCTTTATAACCTTCTCAGTCTGAATCAAAGCACTGACTAACTCACAGAAACAGTGCTCATTCCTTGAACAGAACTGCACAGCAGCAATGCCTGGAAGTACTTGGGGACTCCACACCAGCACTGCAACCCTGTCTTCATTAAACTGGCATGAAAAATCCTTTTTAAAGGCCTCTCTCCATGAGAATAGCTGCCAATAATATATCCTGAATAGGAGCACAGGTGGTTCTGTCTTCATCATCTGGAAATCTTGAGTTAAATTCTTAGTTAAGATCCTGGATGGACTTGTGCAAACAACTGCAAAGAAATTTTAAGTTGTGAAATTGGTTCCACTGTGATGTCTGTCCTACAGGAGGACCAGAGATTTGTCTTAAGGCTCTTCTGTGAATCTGTCAACAGTCTCATGACCACCACCTCTTTCCTATCTGTACATTTTCTGTATCTGTTTTCTTTCTCCCAAGGATATCTTGCAACTCCATTTTCACTGTACATTTAAGCTTCTTACAGCATTCAGACACTTACTTAACCTATGTGAAAGGGGTCAGTTTTCTTTTCAAATACTGTCAATTTAGAGAAGCAATGTTTTCTGAATGTGCTGAATTATTTCTGATCAGGTGCCCTAGAAAAATTTCTCCTAGGAAAGAATATTTGGTTAAATAGTTTCAAGCCTGTAAAATTATAGTGAAATACTTGGTATTATCATCACTAAACACATTATATAGCAAAAAGACACTGATGTAATGGACAAATATTTACAATAGTTATGCAAATATATTTAATCTTTTGCTCTTTTTTAAACTTTGAAAATCAAAGATCAATCAAAAGTACTGTATAAATTTTTACTTTATGAATAGTTCCATGGTACCTATTTCTCCTCACCAAAGATCTTGCCTCATTTAATTTACATAACTGTAAAAAACTTATATGTTCTGGCAACTGCCACTTTGAAAGTTAGCCATTATTAGAAGTCCCTGTCATGCCCAGCACATCCACCAAAAGTAGAATGGGAGCATTAGGTAACATAAAAAAACCTGCACAACACCTGCTAAGCAAGATGAACAGCACAGAACCAGAGTGGGAAGGTACACAATTATTTACAAAATTTCATAACGTCAGGAGATGCAGATGAACAATAAAAAGCAAACCATTCCTTTCTGCTCTCTCAGATCCACAAATCTCATCCTGAAGCACACACTTGTCCTCACACAGAGGGAGACCATTAAAATAGAGGTTCAGAACAAAGTTCTTTTTTTTTTTAATACCTGAATTTCTGACCACTTATGGAGATGCTCTCTCTACCTCAGGTTTCAAGTGAGTAAAGACTTATAAATCCTCCTTCTTTAAACAGGCGTGCAACTACATCCTCCTTGAGAGTTAATATTTCCAATGCTCCTATGTTGTGCCATTTCTTTAGTAGGGCAGAAAATATTATTTCCATACCACAGAATATTTCTTAAGGCTCTGAAAAGAAATTCATTCTCCCAATCTCATCAGGATTTCACCTGAAGAAATTAACACTCCAAAGTGTTCCCTTCCCTCCATCCCCTGTTTTCCAGGGGAAAAAAATATTCACACATCATGTGGTGGCAGAGCAAGCACACTGTGGGTTGGTGGCAGAAGTCTTATATTGACTAGGACTGATATGATGACTGATATGACTGATATATTGATAGGACTGATCCTCAGTCTGTGTTTCTGCGAGATGGGATAAGACAGGTAAGGCATTAACAAAAGGAGTCTATTCCCTTCCCCCATTCACTAAGGGACTTACACATCTTTATCTCTGGCTAAATAACACCCGCAAAAATCAATTGTGGAATTTCTTGTTGGGCCACTGAGATGAACTCAATTATTTTGAGCCTTGGGATCACCAAAATAGGCTTTAGAATAGGTCCTTCTATGCAAAGACAGAGGATGAAGAGTTCTTTCTTTTGGCAGAAGCAGGATACATGGGAAGGTCAGTGGGTTGGGAAACTGCATTTCTAACAGTATTCCACAAGAATTTCATCTGGAGCCTAAAATAGTAATGGGCAATTTTTTGGATATCTTCCTCCTCCCAACCCCCAAAGACTTGATTCCCATGGAGAAGCTATGCAAAACAAAGTAATGCCTTTCCAGATGCATTTTGCAACTCCTTGCAGTTGAAACCAAAAGAACAACAGACCATTTCTAGATCTGAGTTTGAAACCCATTAGATTTAATGGGTTTGCCTTGGTTTTTTTCTACCAGTAGAAATGTAGACCAAGATTACAACATAAAGAATTAATATGTTAACTCCGATCTTCAAGTAGAATATTAAATAATTGTGACCATAAACAAATTACTGAGTCACATACAAAAACATTAGGGAACGTGGATAAAAGATCAGTAGCTTTTTTGCTATTTTTTGGGTCTGGTGCCTTTTTCCTCATTATGGCACACAGCTTGATCAGTGCTTCAGGAAATTCCTATCACACAGACTAGCAGGGCAAGATATGCAAACTCTCCTTTCAGCTGGGCAAAAGTCTGTGTTCTGAATCAGGATTATGTGCTACATGCCTCTGTATTTAAAAATAAGTAAAAAAAAATTCTTTCCTTGAATTTATTCCCTTTACAAAACACAAAAAAAAAAAAGAAAATCAAGAAAAGATCACAGATACAAGTCCCCCTTCCTACCAGACAACTCAGATAATTTACTTAAGACTTCTGTTGTTCATATTTTCCTTTTGATAGAACTACTACCTAGAAGTAGTTAAATAGTAAATATACTAGCTACTGCTAGTAGTTTGGGATTTAATGCCCTAATGAGGACAGAAATAATACAAAACTCTATTCAAGAAATGCTAAATATCTCTTAATTAATGCAATTTTAAGGAAGCTTTCACAAAACTTTCTTTTAAAACTTATTTTACTTGCAATCTTTCATGTAAGGAAAGTTTACAGGAAAGATGAGACTTAAAACCAGGAAGCTGACATTCACCTGAAAAAAACAAACAAACAAACAAACAACCCCAATGTAAAAAACTTTCAGCAAACTCCGAAGCCCTTCCTGTGTGTGTATAAACAGGTCCATCCATTCTTTGATATCTTTTAGAATTGACACACAAAATTATTGACAACTCAGAACAGAATTTCATAGCTAATTTCATATCTAATAAAGGTGTTTTAGAAAGCATTGGATGCCTTGAATCCTCATCAGAAAAGAAAGGTGATAATCAATGGAGCTTTTTACGTACCCTTGATGTTGTAATTTTAAGAAAATTATTCCAGAGAGCTGAATACCTTTTCACTTTCCATTGATTTTATTGACTAGATTATGACTTATAATATAGCCTTATGATGCAGTACAGTCATTATTCCTGTGCCTGTTATCAGGCACGGTCTTGTACTAACTTTGCCATGGAACTAGGGCTGTAAGGCTTTACGTTTTCTGGGCTTGTCTTGGCTTGCTTTGAGCTTTGTTTTAGTTGTTATAGCAACTGGCTGATGACAAGGTGACAATTACCTAACACAGTTTTGTTTAGCTTTGTGTAACGGTGGTGCATAATGCATTAAGGATTTTGATATACCTGGCAGCAACTAGCACTTACATTGCACCGTGGTTATAATCCAGCTATGCTGGCATAGAGAGCTATCTGTGACCTCATGTACACTGCAGACAAAAGGAATAATGATCTGAAGTCGTAACGGAGCCTTAAAGGTGAATTCAGAGGGCCCAGGCCTATCAGCAACTCACCAGGGATCTGCTATGGATGACGACACAAACTTAGGCACTGGGCAATGTTGCATTCACAGCAAACTCAGTTTTAGCAGTAACAGAACAGACAAAAATAAAGGCACCTAACATGTGTAAAAAACCTAACATTTGGCCATCTACTGTGCTATATATAGAGTACCAGTGTATGCTCATATTAACTGTTCCTCTGGGGAATAGCAGCCAGCAAGTGTAAACTTTATTCCTGTTAACATCTATATTTGTTCTCTTTAGTTTAGTAAGAATAACTCCAGCTGGAATGTCACGGGAAAAATGCAGGTGAACCCGAGACGGGAAGAGATGATGTTGACTCTAGTTCAGAANAGGCTCTACTTGCTCATGATGTGCATAAACACGACTTACTGCTGCAGAAGCAGAGCTAAAATGCTGCTGATTCTGGAATGGATTATCACATTCTCCTCCTACCCCAGGCTGCACATTTTTGTCACTTGGCACACAGCAAAGATTAGTTTCCCAACTAAACCAAGGATCAGGGAATGTGGCACTGGGTAATGGGTATGAATAGGGAAAATGGTGTAGCCACCACTTTCCACCGATGGCTGAGAGAAATTTGGGCATGAACTGACCATGAAATTGAATCACAAGAAAAGTGATATGGAAAGATGTGTAATAGCATCCTTCCACTCCTTCCACTTCCACCAGTTAAGAGTCACGTTTTTCCCATTATTTCCTCCACAGTCAGATATTTGGTCCACCGCTGGTATCTTAAACACTGTTCAGATTAATCACTTAGAATTCTCTCCACATTCACACATCTTTAGTTCTCTTTTCTCATTCCTCAGCAGTCACTCCATACTTTTCAGCTTGTATCAAAGGTGGTTATGAGAAACCTGCAACACAATTCAGCTACATGTGAGAACAGATGAATATCTGAAATTATCTGTCTCTGGTAATTTCTTAATCATAACACCAAATGAAATAATGGAAGATGTCATAAATGTTTGGTTAATGTAGTCTTAGAAAAAATATTTACCTCATGCCTTTGCTATGAGTAGTTAAAAATTAAATTTTAAAACCCAAGTATCAGTGTTGGTAATTTAATCATTCTTTTAAGGTGTCTTTTTTAGGTGTTTACCTAATAAAGACATTTGCTATCACTATCACTAGTGCAATGTCTCAGGCTTTCCTTCAGAGCAAGCTCATCAGTTGACAGTGTTTATTCAGAGCAGTCATGCCCTTAATGAGCTTTGCAAACAACTGATTTGTAATCCTACTGCTTTTTACATAAAATATTTCCATAGTTCATTGGCAACATCTGTCTGACTTGCTCAGATCTCCTCATTTTCAGGAGAACTCTTGGAAATAAATTCCCATCTTTGCTGCACAAAGATTAAAGGTGGCAAACCATAAACAAAATATGCACATTTGGACAGATAAGTGTGCCATTCACAGACTTCAGAAATGAAGAGAGAGAAATTACTCTTTCCGTACTGGTTGAATTTGAGAGTATTGGCCTTGCATATCCGAGCTATAGTGCTCACTTCTAGAACAGAGCATTGATAAGGGCTGACATTTGCATCCTCCCTGTCAGAGTTCCCATAGTTTATAATTCTTTTCAGGTAGCCAAGAATCCTAATACCATGACCCCAAAGCAAATGGGTCATTGATTCTCTTCTGAAATTAAAAGCATGATGTGAAATGTCAGCCTGGTTTCTGTGCTCCATTGGACACAATATTACCTTTAAAAGAAGCAAACCAAGCCACCAATGAAACAGACTGACCCAGGTAGTCCTACAGGCCCACTCAGCATCTCTCCGAGCTTTAATGCTGGAAGATCAAAACACATGGTAGTGCTTTCCCACACTCTCTTTGTGGAGAAATCAGTCAGACCCTAGCCTTGGAAACAGCTGAGTGGCTTGATCACTCAGTGTGGGAGCGACCTTCAAGTAGCACATGACAAGCATATGACAAGTCCCTTTCTTTGTGCCAAGTCTTGTGCCACTTTCCTACCAGGCCTTGTGCCATCAACTGTGGTGTGTCCGTGCCCAGGCACTCAGCAGCCCTGGCAGCTTCCTGCCATGCACTATCATACTGGAGGTGGAGGGCACAGCCCTCCTGTTACCTGAGGTATCTTGAACTGGAAAACAATATGGAAAATAATGGTTATGTCTCTGAGCCACACACTCACTATGTCAAACTCCAATGAGATCCATGAGGAGAGTCACAGTTCTCTCATGGGATAGACATTTCTATCATTGTAGACACAACCAGAATAATTTATGAGTTAGGGACTACACTTATACAAGAACTGCTACATTTACAACCTTTCCTTCAGGCAAATTCCCCCTCTTTCATTTCTGTGTACATTAAGTATAATGCAGTCTGTGTCTCCACTGGAAAATATTAAGTCCACAAACCCAATGGCTTAAAAAAATCCCAGTGTGTGCCTCTTACAATGCCCATGCAGTAACAAATTAACCTATCTCCTTACACAAAAGTGATAATGGGCAGCAGTCAAATGTTACACGTTTGAGTTAAGTTGTGATGTGGAAGGCAGAGCAGTGGTGTAGATCAGTAATTTTGAGAAGACTGGAAGTAGCCTTTCAGTTCTATGGCCCAAAGACATTGCTGCAAGGGGCACACCCAGTATCAAAAAGCAATTGTGGTGACCCATGGTTTTGCCTCCATATAGAGCTTTGGCCAGGCCAGAGGCAGAGAACTGTTGTGATAAGGTCTTAATTGCTAATAAAGCTGTGATTTTATCTCACTGCACCTACAACTTGTGCAAATAACAGAGGTGCTGCTAAAATCAGTCAACTCCACCTTACAAAATTACACATGCTTAGCTAAAAATACTGGGTCTATCATCACAGCTAATAACACAGCCAGGGTTTTGCCAGCATAGCTGCTTCTGAGGACTAAATAGCTATGTCAACAAAAACTGGTAGCACAGATCTGACTGAATCCAGAATGTCTGTTAGTGAGATAAACTTACAATAAAACAAACTTTGTAACATTTACCGGAAGCTGAACACTCTAAAATTAACCTTAGGAAAAAGTAGTTGATCATAGAGTAAACTTAAACATAGCTTTTCTTAAAACTTTCACTTCCAACTAGTTAATGAGATTTATTTATTTCAAGGTTAAGAAAAAAAAAAAAGGAATGAAATATTTTAGCATTTAGGTCATGTATTTCATTTTTACACATATTTTATCTGTCTCCCATGTATGGATTTTCTTGGAGTTCCTGAAAAAGGTGGCTAAAACCAACAAGAACTTTATCATCAGGTTACAGTCAAGTATTGCAAAAGCAAAAGCTCATGTTATAGATGGAATTATGACCAAGCCAAATTCATAATTAATAACAGACATTTATTCCACGATCGTGATAAAAATTTAAAGTCTGAATTCGTCCCGACCGCAACTCGGTTGTATCAGCTAACAGTCCAGGAAACAGAGCAATCCCGGGGATCCAGCTCTGGGTAAAACTGAGGTCTGGCAGGGTCAGAGTCCCCCTCTGGTTTCACGCCAGTGTCCCAGT
>VXBC01005638.1:40534-55490 GCA_013399945.1 Ploceus nigricollis
GACCAGAGCCACAGCAATTGACCAACTCCCAGGTCCTCAAGCACCCTGTGATAAGCATCAACTGACTCTGGGAAACGTACATCAAAATTCATCCTCGGGTCCCATCCTGTGTCGCCGCAGATGCAGCTCACAGGAGACTACATTTACAAACTAAAAGACAGACTCAGAGGCTATTTTTCAGGGGAGACCTGGTCAATTTTGGGACCATGATCGACCACCACCGGTGATCATCGGTTCCCAGAAATGATTGTTGGACTAAAGGGGGTTGCATGAAAAACTATATGACAAAAGAAATCGGGCTTCAAGCAAAATAAAGAGTATAAAAACCCTCAGCACAGAGACAATTGCGTGAACAGTGAGGATCTGACCCTGTCAGACTGCTGTCACCCAGAGTGGGATTCCTGGGGCCCACCCTGTTCTTTGCTTGTGGCTGTCCCGACCGAGTTCGGCCGCAGACTTTTCAGACTCTAAATTTCTCTATGAGCGATCGCGCAATAAATTTCTGTTTATTAATATTTAATCTTGCTTTATTGGACTTTCATTTATAATTCATGCACACTAAAATTGCACGAATTATACCCATACATAACACTCACAACCCACTAGGTTCACCTTAGAGATATGTTTGAAAGCTCTTTAAATTACCAGTATAATTATTAGGCCAACTTTTCAGCTACAGATACACCTGCTTGTACATTCAAATGTGTGTAGAATTGAGTAAAAAACTCAGATCTTACAGCATTTTACTGAATAAGTTAAATTTATTTCAGAATTTGCAAATTTCCAGTCCTATAGTCATTAAATGATAAACATTAAAACACACATCAGCAAAATAACTCATTCTGTGGTCAGTATACCTTAATTTGAAAACCATTGTCATATCCATGCTTTTCCTTAGTTGTAAGAGTTACAGAATTTGCATACAACACAAATTTTCATCTGAACAGACTGTACACCCCCTCTGTTTCACCAACATTTATGTTGATCCTATGCCAACGCTACTTAATTGGCATAAATCAGATTACTGCTGACTTATGTTCCTTATGAAGCAAAAGTCAGTCCCTCTTTAACTCCCACAACATGCAGAGCAAGTTTATGCCAGCTGGCTTAGAAGCCTTGTAAGCAACTCATTATGATTTGTGTGAGAGATCTTCAAGGATAACAGACTACTATCCTGCTCAGCAGCTGCTAAATGGTACTAATTACCAGCTGTGGACCACTGGCTGTTAGATCTTGTTTATCTCCTGAAATTCCCAGGGTGTGCAGTGCACAAGAAAGCAAACTTAAACCAGGCAGTATAGAACAAACTAGGGGCCTTATTAATCCATGCATTTATCCAAAATAGTTGCGTATGTGCCATAGGAGTGACCAAAACTATGAAGAAAATGTGTAGCTCCAGGAATATCTCACCACTTGACATCTGTGGCTTAGGCACCACCTTCCACAGTGTGTGATCTGTGACAGTTTGCATTGTCAAAACCAGAGCTGCTTCCCTCTTGCTCATGCATTAATTCACACACTCCTGCCCACATCTTTGCATAGCAGTGCCACATGTCACGCTGCCATGAGCTGGGATGGAGACTTAAACCAGCTGAAAATCAACCTTATGAAAGGCAGTTTCCAGATGGTTCATCTCCCTGCCTCATCCCAAAATGAGCATAAAGATGGGAGGACAAAATGATGGGAGAGAAGCAGAGCCAGACAGAAAGGAGAGCAAGCAATGACAGCCTCAATTTTAGCTTAGCTTTAAACTGTGTTAGAAACACACTTTTTAAGTGTCATTTGGTATTAGAAGTATCCTTAGGGACCTATTAAAATCAAATCAGTGTTTCCAAGACATCTGAATGTTTCCTTTCTTTCTCTTCATCAGCCTCAGCAGCTGTGCACCAGGAAGGTCAATTGGTTCAGAGAGGTGACACAGAATTTAGCTGTTGATTCTAGGGGGTGATGCACTTTCTTTCGGATCAGTTTGCTAAACTGACTTACTCTGCAGACACAAAATTGCTAAATCTGATACAAAGATCCTGCAGTAAAAATGGTGGTAGTAACACCATCATAAAATCATGAATCAAATTTTCTGCATTAGAAAAATATAACGAATTGCTGCCATCCAGCGAGGGCAGTGGGATAGGCCCCAGCTGCCAGACCCTGTCCAGCTGCCCTGGGGTGGCCCCCATGCTCCCAGTGGCCCACATAGTAGCTGGGAGCAGCTGGCCCTCACGGTGCCTTTACAGCATTTACCTGTATTTAATTAATTTTGAACAAACTATCACCTCCAGAAGGATTTCAAATCCCTTCCACACTTCCATAGGTTTCATGGGAGCAGAGTCATGTCTCTGCTGTTTTACCTTGGCACTTTGAATGTCCACATAATTAAGTTTTTCTGACTAAAATCCTATTTATCTATATATATCATTTTACAGCACATTAAAACTGGTGTGGTGTGAAACACTTTCTGGTTGAGACACATCCTGCTGTATGATAAACCCTGAACTATCAACACACTTCAAACTACTGATACCAACATCCTCTGTCAGACATCTCAGAGGTGGTCAAGAGATGTGAAGAGCAATGGAGAAACCCCACGCACAAATGAAATCATTCCCCTCTTTTTAAGGCAGACAGAGAGCATTTGGATTTTGGTGTGTTCATGTCACACATTTTTCAACAATATCATTCAGCCACAGTCTTTTATGGTTTGCCAAAACCAACTGAGAATAACATATTAAACTTCTTAATTGCTCTTTTCTACTTCACAATGCACACCCTCACCTCTCAATTTCTTTTCCTTTTCCTAACACAATTCATGAGGTTTGCAAAGACTTACGACTCCTTGCACATATGGACAGAATGACACCTCCTATTGGAAGTAATGGAATAAGATTTGCATTCTTTGTCAACTCAGAGATGGAATCAATGCATCCAGAAAATTGAGCTTCTGGAGAGGCAATGTGAAGCCTCTCCTACTCTGCTAAGAATTTGTGACTTAGAAACTGATACAAGAGGTCTGGAGAGATAATCTGTACTGTTCAGTCATGATCACTGCAGGAAACCAGCATATGGGGTACTGTCACGAGTCTCCCATATAAACCTGAACATAAAAAGCATGTATGCTGCACAAATGCTTCAGTTGGGGTAAACTCATCAAGCATTACCTTACAATTCTATTCAGCACTTACTGTATTGGTTGCAACATGATGTTTACCAAGTCCCTCTCTTAACCTGCGCACTACATATAACAGATATGAACATTTTCACATATTGGTTACATGAAAGACTTGTACCACAAGTCTTCAAAGAAAATAACTATGCCTGTGTACCTAGCTCAAAGATGTTTTCATTTCTCATTACTTGTTTTCTAGAATTTGATTTGGCCGAATTGCTGCATTCTTGAAATGAATTATATTTTCCCTAAAGGTATTTCAAGCTGATATACCCACTGATGTCCAAGTCTTCTTCAGTCTTTTCTAATTTTTCACCTCTTTCCATGATATGAAGGGTCTGACAGTTATAGCTAGAACTTCTCTTATGTTTTGTCTCCCAAACTCCTTGTCTGCAAGGAATTCTTTCACACTTGGCAAAGGGCAAACTTGTCACCTTTCAAAATACAACACAACAGTGGTTTTAGTCCTTGTTAACTTCTGACAAGGGGGCCCAAATAATAACTTTCGCACTTGCCTGCTGTGTATTCTTTGTGCAGTCTAGAAGTCTTCTGTCAGCAGTGACTATAACAAAGGTGCAACCAAAACACAACTGTTAAGTGTTCTAATAACACTAAGGGACTAAGGGTCATGTTTTAGCTAAATTTGTTTTAATACATTCTGGAATCATTATTAGTCCCCCTGATAACTGATGGGTAGCCTGGAGGTCCAGCAAGGAGAGCAAATTGCCCACAGACAAGTCCAGACAGGAGACATAATCTCTTCCAGTCAGGGCTGCTCTGACGGCACAAGTGCAGCCTCCTGGAAATCATCCTGCTTCCACTCACCCACGTCCGACAGCTGTTTCTGGAGGCTTCCAACTCCAGTGCATTCTGGCTAACACCTTCGTTTTCCCACACCAGTAACAGCAACAACCACCACTACCAATATGCCAACAACAAAAACCAGTTGAAAAATAAGCAGTGAATACATTATCACCCCTAGAACAACAGATCATGTGTATAAAGCCAGCATGGAAGGAAAGAGCTATCAAACTTGAAAACTGTGGCTGACACTTTCTTAAACCACCTCAGAATAAGCAAAGGAGAACATTCCCATGTATCTGCTTTGAGATAAGGTTGTCAGACTTGGGCAGCTGAAGACTGCAGTGATGTCAAGTGACTTCACTTGGTTTCAAAGTTCAGTATGAAATGCAAAAACCACACCGGGACACAGGGGATTGAAATGACAGATTTATAACAGTTCATCTGAAAGAAATGTGCAACCAAAGAGACAAACTTGAAGCACAAACCATTCTGCATTCAATATCACCAAGCTTACAGATAGCTAAATCTACATACCAATTTTATGTAAAGTGAACCTACACGGGGTTACCAATGAAGCATTTGAGGATCTGGGGAACATAGGATGTGATGCATGACAGACCCTCTGCCTCCTCTTCTCTGATAACAGTCAGCCATTAGAATAGCAAAATTATTATTCCAAAGCTGGAGCAACCAACACAAAGCAAATTTTGCTTTATTTATATTTTACTTCATTTTTTACAGGTATGGATTGCCACAGTGTGAACTGGAGTTATAGACCAGCACATAGAGGAGAAAATTACACTCACACAGTACCTGGTATAATCGCCTCTTTTTTATAGTTTGTGGAAAGCAAAAGTCTGACATAAAAGCTGATGGTTTAATTTGGCTTTGAAGCAGAATTATCAGTTGCTCTCCACAGGAATTTCTCTGCTTTGCTTAGTCTGCTCTTGCACTACAATAATAAGAGCTGCCTTTGTTCAGTACCCAAGTTGTCTCATTCCTCTACAAAGTCAGCATGATATTGGACTACTGACCTTCTGAGGTCCTTCTAGCCAGACTGATCTTTTAACTCTGTGAATTTATTCTTGGTGTCAGCAAGGGGAAGGAGAAACCAACAGCACCTGACAGAAGAGGAGCACTCAATTCTGAGTCATACCAATGAATCCATGTTCATATAGAGCAACATGATATGTTTGAGATGCAGTGATGAGCTACAACTACAGACCCTCAAAGTTCCCCAATGCCACATGTTCTCATTTGCTAAAAAAATACATCTGACAGGTAGCTAGTACATAAATCTGGTAAATCAGGGAGAAGCCAGAGAGAACTCCATATTAGAAGTGCCTAAGTTCAGAAAAGGAGATAAGGACTTATCCAGAAGTATCAGTAGAGCTGCATATATTTGGACTTTACATCTGTCCTTTTCTGTTCAACTTGTATAATTCTAAATATGTGATCCATAGGATTTTTAGGGAGAGGCTTGAAAGCAAAAGAGGTCTAACGTTCACCCTGTACAGGATCTGAGAAGCCAGTGAAGTTCACACAGCCATTATTAAAAGGATAGTTGGTACCCTCTTATAGGATGTCCTTTTAGTAGACTAAGAAACAAAGCAGCAGTTCAAATTTCACACAGATACTTCCAGCTTTAAGAACACTTCAAGGCATATTTTCTGTACTGTCAATGGGTAAATGTGGAAAAAATGTGGAAAAAAATACCATTTTATGTCAGAAGTGTCATGATTGCTAAAATCTGCCGACCCTAACTTAAGGATTTACTGCTACAGCTGTCATATTTGTCTTTTGAGCCCAAATGTAATCAAAACCCTAAAAAATGCATGGTGTGACAAATTACCTCCTCTAATCATCTCATTGTCCTGTAAAATCACTGCTGCTTCAAGGTCACATTTACACTGCATTGTAATAGAGAGTCATCAGAAAGAAACATAATAAGAAAGCAGTATGTGGTTCCAGGCTGACTGAATTCTACCTTGAACTTTTTGCATATGCATATGCTTGTTCAAAGGAAGACATTTAGAAATATTGTGAATTCCACTTTAACTACCTTCATTCTTTGATGTAATTCACACACAAACACAACCTAAATTAGCCATTCCCTTAGATTTATTGACTGTATTCTTGAAACCTTCAATTCTTCCACTATTGCAGCCTACTACTGTAAAGGCTGCAATTAATGATAATCAAGAAGAATCAGTTTTCTATACCTTATGCCATATAAGCTTTCTACTAATTTCTATCACAGCTATAGAGTTTGTTCACTGTCAATTTGAAGTGAAAAAGGTTTTAACAGCTAAAAAGCCTTGCAGACTGAGTTAAGAAGATGATACCTCAGTGCATTGAGAAGAAAGAATCCTCCAACTCATGCCTCAGAGAACAGAAAGATGACTGAAATAATAAGCAGGATATGTATTTTATGTTTTGAATTTGTACTGAGGAAGAACAACCACTAGGCACTAAATAAATAAATCTACTTCATTCTCAGATATATTTGTGATTTTGCTGGGAAAGGTACTATGATTCAGACAGAATGAAAGAATTATAGAATATGCTGAGTTGGAAAGGACCCATAAGGATCATCAAGTCCAACTCCTGGCCCTGCACAGGACACCCAAGAGTCACACCATCTACCTGAGAGCATTGCTCAAAAGCTTCTTGAAATCTGACAGGCTGGTGCTGTGACCACTGCCCCGGGGAGCCTGTTCCAGTGCCCAAACACTCCCTGGGTGAAAAATCTTTTCCCAATATCCAACCTGAACCTCCTCTGACACAACATCAGGCCAGTTCTTTGGGTCCTGTCATTGATCACCACAGAGAAGAGATCAGTGTCTGCCCCTTCTCTTCCCCTCATGAGGAAGCTGTAACTGCAATAAGATCTGTCTTCAGCCTTCTCTTCTCCATGCTGAACAGACCAAGTGACCTCAGCCCATACAGCTTCCCGTCAATGTCCTTCACCATTATTGTGCCCTCCTTTGGACACTCTCCAATAGTTCNTGGACATTCTCCAATAGTTCAATGTCTTTCATTTATTGTGGCACCCAAAACTGCTCCCCGCACTCAGAGTGAGGCTGCCCCAGCTCAGAGCAGAGCAGGACAATCTCCTCCCTTTCCCAGCTGGCCATGCTGTGCCTGATGGCCCCCAGGACAGGGTTGGCCCTCCTGGCTGCCAGGGCACTGCTGACTCATGTTCAACTTGGCACTGACCAGGACCCCCAGGTCCCTTTCCACAGCACTGGTCTACAGCCTCTCACTCCCCAGTCTATACTCACAACCAGGGCTGCCCAATCACTGGTACACAGTTTGGCACATGCTGTTGTTAAAAAAGAGAAGAATAACAAAATAGTCCTAAAAAATTTAGCAATTTAAAAAAATTATTTGCCACATTTAGTGGCTCTGGTTATATTCATTTAGTTATGCCTTCGATGGTTATAGAGGAAGATACTTCACTTAGTTATCCCACTCCACAAAACCTCCAAACAAACTCCACTTTTTAGAAATTTTGAAGGAATGTTCTTCTCAAACTGGCAACTAATTTGATAGTCATAAAATAAAGTCTGCATGTTGCAAGATATCAGAATAAGGTCTTTTCCCAGTCTTATGCCTAAGTATTCTATTCTATGTTCCAGTGTAGCAATTTGAATATGCCCTGGTAGAAAAATGCTACTAAAGTTGAATTTTAAAAATTGAAAATATTTTTAAAGACTTATTTAAGTTCATTTTTGTAAAGAACTGTATTTTTGCTATAAAGGTTTGCTCGTAAAAAAGAAAAAGAAACCAACAGAAAAGGTTTTTCTCTACTGATTTCTGTAGTTCCCCATCTTAATTTCTATCATAGTGTAATTTGTGATTGAAATGAAAGCATTTTAAAGTGATATTGAAAGATAGATACAGAAAAGTGTCCCCTTTGTACTGAAATATTATTGGAAATCAATATGAAGCACAATAATTACACTGGAGATTAAATCAAAAGCAAATTGCATAGAAAATGTTCTATTCTTGTTCTCTTTTTATTTCATAAGAATAGACTGGGATCTTTGGTCATTGCAGCAATATTTTTTTTTAAATCAGTGACTTATAACAATAACCAGAGAATGTCAGCAGTACCTGCTACTCAGTGGACACCAACTTTCACGGAGAGAATAGGCTTCTGATTGCTGCCAATTTAGAGTCTTGCATCCCACTGTGGATCTCCTTTCAAACAAATAGGAAGAACCGCCAGGTGCCAATTTGTAGGTTGCTAAAAGCTTAACGAACCTTTATTGGCATGACAGTGAATTTGTGAGTGATTAGTCCTTGTGTTTCTTCATACTTCAGCCTTGAATGCCAGAGCATGCTGTGCTGGTTTCAGCTGGGGTAGAGATAATTTTCTTCACAGTGGCTGGTAGGGGGCCATATTTTGGATTTGTGCTGAGCACAGGGTCAATAACATAAAGATGTTTTTGTTATTGCTGAGCAGAGCTTGCACAGAGCCAAGGCCTGCTCTGCTTCTTGTACAACCATGCCGGGGAGGGAGTTTTTGGTGCATGGGAGGTTGGGAGGAGACACAGCCAGGACAGGTGACCCCAACTGACCAAAGGGATGTTCCAGACCATAGAACATCATGCTCAGTATGTAAAAAGAGGGGAAGAAGGAGGAAGGGTGTACATTTAGAGCATTAGGATTTGTCTTCACAAGTCACCATTACATGTGATGAGGCCCTGCTCTCCTGGAGATGGCTGAACACCTGCCTGCCCATGGGAAGCAGTGAATTCATTCCTTGTTTTTCATGGCTTGTGTGTGTGGCATTTGCTTTCCCTATTAAACTGTCTCTATCTCAGCTCACAAGTTCTCTTCTACTCTTCTGATCCTCTCCCTGATCCTGCTGGTGGGGGAGTGAGTGAGTGGCTGCATGGAGCTTGGCTGCTGGCCATGTGTTGGGTTAAACCACAACACATGCTCAAGTGAAAAACTTTTTATTATTAAGTGTTAAGAAACGTCTTATGGGGAAAAAAACATGAGCATGAACTATAAATAAGAACTATAAATAAGCTTAATAGGTTTAAAACGTAATAAAAAAGGAACAGATAGATATGTGTCTATCTGTTCAGATTACACTCTTAAAAAGTTGGATTCTTGTTTAGGAGTAATGGTCTTCGAAATAGTTTTTCTTGACATTTTAGTTTGCAAAAGCCTTTTGAATAAGTCTAATTAGAAGTCATGAATAATATGCATACTGACTTTTCCAACTGCAGAAGATCTTCATATCATAGTCCACCAAAATAAATAGTCGAGAATTTTGAAAATGTGTTCAGAACTAAATTTTTAAAAAATAGGGAAAATGTGTGTTTTTACAAAGGTTCTCTCATAAATATTATGTTTTACACTTGTGATTGAAGCAACATTTATGATTTCTAGTTAATCAAATGTGGGGTTTTTTGGATATGTAGGGTTAAAGTTCAAGAATGGACTTACCTGCACAGAAAACAAGCAACTCAGTGCCTACATTTTAGAAATCTGTGATTCAAAGAAAAATCTGAAAGTTGAGTTTCTAGAAACTCTCTATGTCAGTAAGAAAAAGACATGCTTTTCAACAAATCCTTTAGGGTGAACTTACAGACACCCTAAACCACCAAAAGGGAATCACAAAGTTCAAATACATATCTCAGTTTTTATTTATTCAGAGCTTAAGCATGTGAAACAGGACTGCAAATAGCCCAGAATATACTCCTGTTTTCAAAACACAGTTAGTAGCAGCCATAATGAAAGCATTGAGATTTTTGTACAACAGTTTACTATTCATTCAACTTTCTACAGCTTACTGTAACGTAAGCAAGAACAGCCAGATCCAATTTGCCTTTCAGGTCCTTCCCTAGGAGAAAGACATGCCAGCCTGGACACTGCTTGAGATACTTGAGGTGTGTGGACAGAAGGGCACAGAAGAGTCAGTGGGACAGAGTCAGTGGCGCAGACAAAAAATGGCTTTCAAAGCAACCCACAGGCAAAACCTGCGGGCACGCAAAAATGGGTGGCTCACAGCTCCAAGCTCAGATTTATGGAGAGAAGGAGGACATCATAACTCTATTTGATCAAAAGACAGATAAATTACACTTGATATGACTCTCCCTACTGAGGGGGACCCAAAATAGAGGGATGCTTTTACTTTATTTCCCCACTTGGTACAGGCAGAGGATAGCTGTTTAAACCAAGGTAATTCTGGGCATGTGCAGAGACAAAAACTGCAGCTGAAACAAACCAGGAAAATTTCACGGCTAAGAGAAAAGTAGTCATGGAGCAGAAGCACTCCTGTGGTTAGACAGCCCACATGGAGAACAAAATGATAGATTAAATCTACACCCTCAAGTCTATTCTTCACTTTTTGATGTGTCTTACCTTTTTCGGTGAGTCTTATTTGTTCCAATTAAATAAGTGTTGTGTATTAGCAATCATACATACTTTTATCAACAGCAAATCATTTAATATTCAGTTCTCAGCTTCACCAAATTACTAAAAATGTAAACACATGGACAAAAAGCACATATGGAATCCTGAAGGAATTCAGATGTATTCAAATTTCATCTCCCTGTGATTTTATGATTGCTTTTGAAATGGGTTGCTTTAATTACTAAACATCTGTTACCCAATAACTAAAGGCATTATGTTTCCCTGCGTCATAACAAAAAGATGCCCTGTGTTGCTGAATTCAGCACACATGGAGCCAAAGAAAGTTAACAGCCATGCTGAATCTATAGGATTGAAGCCTTGCCCTGGTTTGAAATGTCTCTACCTTCTGGGCCTTTGGAAAAGCTTCTTCATCAATGGGTGGATTGAGATGATTGATTGATGCTTCATTTTCCTGTACAAAGGACAGAATAATGACCAGCAGCTTGTTGGACTGTCAGCTGCATTAGTGTCATCCAGAGTTACAGACATGATTCCCACTCCAGAATGCATGAATTTGTCTTGTGAAAGCATTTATTTACAGCATTCCTTCTTTCCAAAAGCCCCAATTCGCAAAATTTCTGCGTACTTCATTAATTTCATACGTTCTGATTAGGCTTTTGACTCCACTATTCTGTGTCTAGTGCTCATGTCTCTTAGGGATTGGACAATAAATATTAAATTGTATAAATTATCATACATGTGTGTTGTGATTTCTTCTATAGTAGTTCCCAGCAAATCAACATTTGTAAATAGTTTTAGATTACTGTCTAATGTACATTTTTTTCCTCTGATTCATTGAAACACTGTAAAATCCAAAATAGCTCTGTGTGGGGAAGTCTCCCTGTTATTACATGCATAATGAAATCCATTCGCTTCCCTGGAAAGATAAAAAAATAGGCTTTAATTAAGTTTAGAGTGAGAGTAAAGAGTAATCTGAAATTAAAATACATTAAATAATGCTAGAACAATCTGAAACAAAGCACTATAAAATCTGAGAAATCCTTGATTTAAATTTTAAAAAGGACTGAGCAGGNTGTATATATAAATATAAATATCCCATGCATTTAATTTTCCTCATTCATTGTTATTTATTATCATTCATTATGATTTTAGCCCTGCCTCTTCAGAAGGCTGTAGCTGCAACATCCAGCATACAAAAGAAATGCTAATTAAAGTACCTTTGGGAGGGGAATGGAATGAAAGAAGGTGATATTAAATATTAATAAGAAACAAGGCAGGAAGATTTTTAAAGGTAGAAGCAAATAAGAGTGTGTCTATACCACAGATTATGGTAATCTGTGCTGGCACAGAAGATTAATCTGCACTTTCACACAGAGATCCTTCTCTTTTCCAGAGTCACCTTTATTTTAAACTCAAGATGGAGTTATTTTTTGCCTAATTTAAGGAAACTCTGCCTTAATGATAAGGACCTAACATAAGACATTTAATGTTACACCTGTTTTTCACCTCTTTCCTAAACATTAAGCATAATAATGTGTTTTATTACTTGGTATTTCTGTAAAACTCTTCTATTACTAAAATTCTCTGGTTTTAGTAAGCATATTTTTTTATTTTTCAGTCTCCTCTAGTAGCAAAGATTCCTCTGAACTTCTGGCACACAAAAATGCAATCCTAATCCAAGGGTTTGGTGAATTTTAAAAACCAGGCATTGCCATGCTCAAAGCCTTGCTTTCTCACCATTCATCCCTGAACATGCAATACGTAAAAATCAGAAAAGCTGCCTGAAATCAGTTTGACAAGAGGAGGTATCATCAAACATCTAAATAAGGTAGTCAGAAAGTCAGAATCCTAACAGCAGACAAGCTACCCGAATATGTTCCCATTATTCTTAATGATAAAGATGTTTGCCAAGAAGAGTCTATGTTACACACCGTTGCCTGACAACAGGTTTCACATAATGGAGCCTTGCTCTCACCAACCTGTCACTACTGCCCACATCCTGCTTCTTCCAACTTTTCAAAAACAATGCTGGCAATGTTAAAACTGCTTGCTGAGGATCAGTAAGTTTGCCCTGAGATGTCTGCCAGACACAGTCAGTGCAATCCACTGCTTTACAGAACATCTTGTATGTAACCAACCAAGCTGTTTCTACTGGAAAAAGGACAGTAAAGCATAACCAAGCCTAATGTAATAGAATGAAAAAATAAGAAGTTGGTTAGAAGATTTGAAAACAATGTAAGGAAATATTAAAAAATTGTTTTATTTCTGCTCAGTTTCAGCCTCAGTTTTCTTTTTCAGATTATTTCTATCTTTTTTTTTCCATAAATAGAATATTATAACATCTCTGACACATTCTCCTAACGAAAGCTAATGGTCAACTCATCTGCCATCTTAAATTAAAGATACATTCTTCTGAATAGATTTTGTTTCCCCTCCCCTGAGCCCTCTTTAGAACCCAAAGTTGTTCAGATGTAAATTACAGTTCAGCACCAGCCCCACCTGTACCCCCTTTTATGCTCACTTACACACCCTTTTAATTAACATAACTGAAATTTATCATAACATTGCACATTGAACAGTGCTCATTCAAATAACTAATGGTACTAAACCCTTCCAATATATTGATTATTCCAACCCTTTCAAATATCATGATACTACCAATCTCACCATAATACTACATCTTTCAAACAGCTGGAGATACTGGCATCAGAGGAAGGGAAGTGAGATAGCATTTCTGTTTTCTTTCCTACGCTGTGAAACTGCTCGGCAGTCAATCAACTGGGGCTAGGACCCAGTCCCAGGAGACCTGCCTTGGTAGTGAAGACTGCAGGAAAAGTAGGATATTGGTATTATCTTCTTTTTAAATGATCTTCTCCTGACATACCCTGGTGAGAGAAGGGAGAGTAAGGCTGTCCCCAGCCACCATATCCCAGCATTCTATCTCTAAAGGCAAAGTCACACTGGCAACTCTGCAGGGTTAGGAAGAAGCTCTGGGAGAATTGAGGAGGACTGACTAAAACGGGGAGTCACTACAAAAGGACAAAGAATCCTTGCTAGAGACTCAGCATTATGCTAACACTCACTCACCCTGGTATTGCTACTATTTAGAATCACAATGCTGTCACAGAATCAGCATATTGCTCATCAGAAGGATGAAATGGGTTTTAAATAGGTTTAGGGAATCTGCATTTCCCTTTTGTAATGCTGATTTTCACAGGAGTACCTCTTTTGTCTCCAGACTGAATTTGATGGCTCTCTGCACTTTGTACCCTGACCTAGCACCACCTGCCAGCCCAGCAGACTTTATGGTACACATCATGACTGCATCACAGCTGAGAGGTTTTACAACAAAAGATACTTGCTACATACAAAGATTGTCTGACAGTCCTAAATCTTGAGTAATTCTGCAGGATGACTGAGAAGGTGAAGAATATACCAATAGGTGATAGAAACTAAAGCCAGTCCTTTGGTTTCCCCCATGTTAGATTTCAGGTACAGGATGTCACATCCACTTTTAGGTACTGTTCNTTCGCAAAATTTCTGCGTACTTCATTAATTTCATACGTTCTGATTAGGCTTTTGACTCCACTATTCTGTGTCTAGTGCTCATGTCTCTTAGGGATTGGACAATA
This sequence comes from Ploceus nigricollis, assembly GCA_013399945.1. Taxonomy (NCBI): domain Eukaryota; kingdom Metazoa; phylum Chordata; class Aves; order Passeriformes; family Ploceidae; genus Ploceus; species Ploceus nigricollis. Next base: position 54,530 of record VXBC01005638.1, read on the forward strand.
AATATTAAATTGTATAAATTATCATACATGTGTGTTGTGATTTCTTCTATAGTAGTTCCCAGCAAATCAACATTTGTAAATAGTTTTAGATTACTGTCTAATGTACATTTTTTCCCTCTGATTCACTGAAACACTGTAAAATCCAAAATAGCTCTGTGTGGGGAAGTCTCCCTGTTATTACATGCATAATGAAATCCATTCGCTTCCCTGGAAAGATAAAAAAATAGGCTTTAATTAAGTTTAGAGTGAGAGTAAAGAGTAATCTGAAATTAAAATACATTAAATAATGCTAGAACAATCTGAAACAAAGCACTATAAAATCTGAGAAATCCTTGATTTAAATTTTAAAAAGGACTGAGCAGGCTAAAATAAGGTAATACAGAGTATGTAATACATTTCAGTTCTGTTCTGGATGTTCTTGACCATTCAGAGTTTTAAATTCCTCAAACTGAAATTAGATTAAATTGATTTTTTGGGGAGGTTCCCTCTTCATGACGTCACTATGCAAGACCTTATTAATTGGTGTTATTTGTGTCATTTCCATTTAATTCAGGTTTTGACCCAAGGTTTAATTTTTTTTTTTTAAATCTGGGAGCTTTCTTTTGTCATGAAGGTTACCTGTGCATGTTAAACACACTACAACTATTTGTCATTTTATCCTTCTCACTGCTGGAATAACTGGTAAAAGTGAGGTTTCCCAAAAGAGAGTGTAAAATCAAGAGTGCATGAAAAACTGGGAAAGTTATTCAGATTACACAACAAAATTCTGATTCGCCAACTGNCTTTTGTCATGAAGGTTACCTGTGCATGTTAAACACACTACAACTATTTGTCATTTTATCCTTCTCACTGCTGGAATAACTGGTAAAAGTGAGGTTTCCCAAAAGAGAGTGTAAAATCAAGAGTGCATGAAAAACTGGGAAAGTTATTCAGATTACACAACAAAATTCTGATTCGCCAA
>VXBC01005638.1:55918-96135 GCA_013399945.1 Ploceus nigricollis
CAAACAGCTGGAGATACTGGCATCAGAGGAAGGGAAGTGAGATAGCATTTCTGTTTTCTTTCCTACGCTGTGAAACTGCTCGGCAGTCAATCAACTGGGGCTAGGACCCAGTCCCAGGAGACCTGCCTTGGTAGTGAAGACTGCAGGAAAAGTAGGATATTGGTATTATCTTCTTTTTAAATGATCTTCTCCTGACATACCCTGGTGAGAGAAGGGAGAGTAAGGCTGTCCCCAGCCACCATATCCCAGCATTCTATCTCTAAAGGCAAAGTCACACTGGCAACTCTGCAGGGTTAGGAAGAAGCTCTGGGAGAATTGAGGAGGACTGACTAAAACGGGGAGTCACTACAAAAGGACAAAGAATCCTTGCTAGAGACTCAGCATTATGCTAACACTCACTCACCCTGGTATTGCTACTATTTAGAATCACAATGCTGTCACAGAATCAGCATATTGCTCATCAGAAGGATGAAATGGGTTTTAAATAGGTTTAGGGAATCTGCATTTCCCTTTTGTAATGCTGATTTTCACAGGAGTACCTCTTTTGTCTCCAGACTGAATTTGATGGCTCTCTGCACTTTGTACCCTGACCTAGCACCACCTGCCAGCCCAGCAGACTTTATGGTACACATCATGACTGCATCACAGCTGAGAGGTTTTACAACAAAAGATACTTGCTACATACAAAGATTGTCTGACAGTCCTAAATCTTGAGTAATTCTGCAGGATGACTGAGAAGGTGAAGAATATACCAATAGGTGATAGAAACTAAAGCCAGTCCTTTGGTTTCCCCCATGTTAGATTTCAGGTACAGGATGTCACATCCACTTTTAGGTACTGTTCTTATTGCACCAAGCTTATCTATCAGCTCACGTTCCAAAAAGCAGCCACTGTTTCTCAGTGCTGTCAGTGCCAATAACTGCACCTTTGCCTCTGGAGGGATGCATACCCCTTATTCTCAAGAGACCCAAATACTAAGGATCCATTTGACTACCTTGTATTTGAAGCAGAAACTCAGACTGAGACTGGCTCAGTTTATTTCCTGANTTATTGCACCAAGCTTATCTATCAGCTCACATTCCAAAAAGCAGCCACTGTTTCTCAGTGCTGTCAGTGCCAATAACTGCACCTTTGCCTCTGGAGGGATGCATACCCCTTATTCTCAAGAGACCCAAATACTAAGGATCCATTTGACTACCTTGTATTTGAAGCAGAAACTCAGACTGAGACTGGCTCAGTTTATTTCCTGAGTGCTGGGTTCTTTTCCTAATTGCTTGTAGATAAGTCTCAGCTGATGTGCAGGCTCAGCAAATACCGATGTATGGATTGCGCGTGCACTAGAAAAGATCTGAGTTGTTACTTTCCTCTGCCTGAGATACCTTCCCTTTCTGCTTATGTTATTCAGTCTCAGCACTTGCTGAACTTTATATTCTGCTTCAGGTGCAGCTCAAGGCCAAGTATAGGTAACACAAAACACTGTTGCAGCCCATCCATGCTGCAATAAGCAACATTTCTTCAGTGGGAATGTCAAAAATAGCCTCAAGTATCTGAATTTTACAGACTGTTAAGAGTCATACCTAGTATTCTGCTTGGTTTTTAAAGAAGGCTGGAGCTATGGGAACATGGAGGAAGATCTTTGTTTATAATTCCTGCTAGGAAGAAGCAGGAGACTGGAATGAAAGGTTGTGAATTTTATTTATTATTTAGTTATAAATGATGCCTTGTGCACTCACTTTAAAATAAGAACTTTTTGATTCATTTCTTCTAAAGATCTAAATGTGTAGGACTATACCTGAGTGATAAGCAATGATGGAGCAAATGCACAATAAAATGAAGATTCAAGAGGGAGTAAAAAAGACATACCTAATCAAGCTGATAAAAATTAGGCAAAATTTGTCAAGTTCTTTGCACGATGTGTGTCTGTCTCAGAGACTCCCCTTTTTACACTAATGTGATTACAATGAACTGACATAAACTCTGTTTGCAAAGGAGTTAACAAGGACACTGCATCAGTTCTTTTCTTATATCCCTCCCTACCACACAACAGTATGGGGATTTTTTGGGACTTCTAAAAGTTGGGAGATTCTTACTGCAAGGTTTGGTTCACTTCTGTGGAGTAAATTACAAATTCCTCAGGTTACTATCAGCTGCACCAGGGATTCACACAATGCCAGGAAGCTAAAAACAGAACACTAAAGTGTGGTTACATATTTCAAAAGGACATAAACATAATTTCACAAGCAGAAAGATGACCTTCTATCTGGTGTGACTACGGGTCAACACAATTTCCTTGCTCTAGAAACACCAATGTCACTAACAGCAGCATCCCTTACTCCAAATTTTGGCTAAAAATGAGAACCTAATTTTCAAAGTAACTTGTGTTAAATTCTATGGCTCATGTAGGTATGTAAGAGACCAGGCATAATCATAGATTCATACTCCTTACTTGTTTTGAAATATATTAGTTTATATTAATCTCAAAATAAATTCATTAGGTTTCTGAAGGATTACTCTCCACACCTTATTCATTTCAGTAAGAAGTTGCAATGTGTTGCACGCAATACATGCCTGCATTGAGACAATCACTTTATGATCAGTATTTCGTATTTTACTTAGAGATAGATGAGCAGAACAAGAAAGCTTTTCCTCTGAAACTTTTACTGTACAAAGGAAAATATCGTACAGCATTAATAATATGTACCTTCTTTATCATCATGGCGTATGATTGCATCCTGTATCATATCAGCAAGATTAAAACAAACTCGTTGATTCTTTCCATGTTTCAGCTTCTTCCCGTAGCCCTCCCGTTTCTGGAAAGCTTTTTCTCGCTCGTAGTACGCCTTTATTTGGTCACAGCGCATGCGCTTGACCAGCCGCTGCCGCTGGCCGAGGGGGAGGGACTCCAGCAAGCACTGCTCAATTTCCATCTCATGGGTCCGAAAAACATTACATAGCTGGAAACAGCCTGCAAGGAATTAAACACAAGCAAATTTAGACCTTGCTTTCAAATATGCCATGAAACCTCCACCAATTATTTTGTTGTTCTAACCATGTGCAAGTCCATCATGACAGTTCCTCCTACTAGACCGAGGCTGACTACTGAGAGTCTATGTCATTATCATTTACTTTTTGAAAATAACATATAACTCATTCCATGAAATAACTGATGCATTTTTAAAAGCTGGCTCAGTTCATGTGAACAAATGTGAACAGAAAGAAATCTGAAAGTTCAAATGTTAGATGGGTAAAATAACTAAATATTTCAATACAATTCAAGTGGCTAGCATTTGCTTACAAACAAGAAAGCACTATGAAGACTAATTCTAGTTTGATGCCCATGCCTCTTTTTTATTCATTTTCATCTTGCTTTAGGTTAGCAAATTCCTGTGTTCAGTGAGAAGAAAAATCATCATATCATAATTTTAATGATTTCATTAACATGCAGTGGGCAGTCAGGTAACTACCACTTAAAAATATCAGTCATTTTGGATTCTAACCATATGTATAACTGTTTTCTCATTTTTTAAATTTTTTGATTGTATAGAGACATCAAAATTGACCCTTCTAATGAAACCATCAGATACTAAAATCTTCATGTGGAAACAATCACAAATGTGTCTTTGAATCAATTATTCCTAACATTCACAGCACTTCCTTTAAGTCAGATTCCTTTTTTGGTTTTACCATTAAATGTGGTATTTTTGCTAATATTGCAATAACACTGCTCTTTTCAAGTATGTTCTCTTTTCCACTGAGAGCGAAGACAGAAGACTATAGGAGACTTGAGCGCTGCTACTTACTTTTACTGTTATGTTACAAAAGGAGGCTAATGGATTGTCAGATAATTTTATTGCCCAGCTCCTTGAATGTGAATCCACATCCATCAACAACGTGCCCACTATCCTGCACTAAGGTGATTCGATGTGGTGGCTACAGACCACCCCATCACTTCTGATTCTCATGTTCTACTTTATGTATATGAATTTTCTTCATATGGGGGCTAAGGGCTCAAATTTGTAATTTCTAAGGGCTGACAGCAGCCCAGATGAAGGAGGTTTTCTCTCCACAGTTTGAAGTAAGACCTCTTGAAGGAAATGCAGACTCAATTCACCTTGGGTAGTTAAGAAATACAACAATTAGCCTTACTCTGCAACTTAATAAACAGTTTTTTTCTACCTGTTTTGTATAGTCACATCATCAAAGGATCCCTATCTCATTGAGGGCACACCTGAGTACTGCTGACTAAATGATCACTTTGTTTTCTCCTTGTGGTTTGGCATTTAATCTATTGAATTCCATTCAAACCCTGCTCTGAAGGCACAATTAACAATGTCCTGGCAGGGTTTTGTTAAGCTCATGTCATCACAACACATAAAAGCATCACAAATATTTATTTATTTTCATTATAAAAAGGACAACAGAGTATTCTTATCTGCATTCTCTACAAAGGAAGTGAAAAACAAAGATTTTCTTTTTAAATTACTCACTGATTTTGGGTATCCCATTCAAGAATTTTGTGTTCTTTTTTTAACATGTTTTGTTTCCTTTAAAGGCATAGTATTCTATAAACTATTATGTATCACAATTCCATAATAAAATATAAAATGATAGTCTTAGGTCTGCATGCCAATAATTCTATAAATTCTATGTATAACATTATATATTTATTTGTTAAATGATTTGTTATATTATTTCATAAATTACAAATAATACAAATATTATATATTGTATTAAATATTATATGTATTCACTATAAATTACAACCCATGGTCTCAAACCAGACTTCTAGAAACTGAGGAGCACACATTTATCCAAAAAGTGTCCAGAGTGTCTCATTGGGAAACTCTATGACAGAAGCAGACACAGAATACAATTCTATAGGTTAAGTTAAGTCAATTACTTTTAACATAGGCTACCGTCTCCCTGTAATTTTTGCTCCTTTCTTAGGATACCCTTCTAGTTAGAAGAAAATGAGTTGTCAAACTAAAAACTGGAAACAAGTATTGGCTTGCATTAAGGCAAAACAGAAACTCTTTCTTCTTGCATGTCAAAGCCAACAACTCCTGCTGTATAAAACAAAATTTTCCACTTGACCTTAAATTATATGTTTCATTTCATAGCAAAAATTATATGTTTCATTTATTTTGTTTCCTTGTTGGAAGACACAACAAAATGAAAGGGTAACTCTATAACACTGCAGAAGATGTAACTTTATTCTTGGGTTCAATCCCAGTGTTCAGAGCATTCAATCCCATAGAAGAGCTATACTCAGATCATCCTCCTCAGCCTGAGGTAATTTGCAACTGGCATCTTCTTTTTCTCATGACAGGACTGCAGAATAAGCAAACTTCAAATCTTTGCTATTATAATTGTTCTGCTGTGTATAAAATATTTCAGCAGCCAAGCCTTTAACCTATACAGGCCTTTTTACACACTAAGCTTACACCCCAACACCCCTAAATGTGGCTATAATGCCTGCCAGCAAGGCTCATAGCCATAGAGGGAAAACCAGCTCACTGTGTTAAACCGTGTTTGCCTGCAGCTGGGAGCCCACCCCTGCTCTGCTCATTCCTTTTTCTTCATGAATGGAAGAAGGAGCAGCCACGCACTTGAGCTCCAACAGGCTGCAACTGAACTTGCTGTTTACGTTTTGAAAGCTCACCTGAGGCTGAGAATTGTGGCTACTGTCTTAGTCATAGCTGTAAATCTGCACTGTCTGCTAACCAAAGACTTTAATGGTATCTTTGCTTTTCCTCAGCTTAGCTCATGAGCAGTCTCTGTTATCAGGAGGACCTGGTAGTGTTTGCTGCCATATCACAAATGAGACTGATGCAAGCTGCAGGACATCTTTGCCATCACACTGCTCTCCTCTTCCAAGGCAAGAAATCAAACAAATCAGCTCAGTGTCTTGGTCAAACACAGCACAGCAAAGATGCTCTCACAGGCAGATTCCAGTTTCAGGAAGGATGCTACTGGCTTAGTGTCCTCTGCCTCTCCACTGGAATGACTTTCAGCTTGTATGAGTCTTTGTCTATTTGCTCTACGAGGGAAAGTGCTTGACTACCAAAACTGGCCTCACATAGCAGTTCCCAGTGTGTGGCCAGAGTCAAACCAGTTCAGGCCAATTGAGAAAAGGACTCTTGATGCATTTGGTCACTGGTCTCAGCTGAGAATTAATGAATAGAAGATGAAATTTCTTTTTTCAGCATATCCGGAACCTGATACATCCCAGATGAGATCAGCATCTGACTGTGTGGTGAAACAGCTGCAGGTCAGCAACCTCATTAGATTAAGCCTAGATTAAGAAACATAGTTTAAATGCAGACACGGCAGACTCCCTGAATCAATCTTTCAGGTGCTCATCTCTAAGGAATGCACCACTGAGTCCCCATTTTAGAACCAGGCAGAGCTCTGCTCTGTGGTCCTACTAAGCAGAGGAACTGACGATGGCACAAGAGGCAGAGCTCCTTTCACACCTCAAGAGAGCTCACCTCAAACACAGTATGATTATAGACATGCTTCTGGAGGAAATTCTATGGATGGCTTAATACACATGATGCATGGGGTAATTTACTAACACGATCAGATAACTTTGTCTTGTCTGCCAGTCTTGAAAACCTCTGTTAACAGATTCTACAAGTTGTCTGGGTAAACTGTTTAAGTGCTGCACTGACTTATATCAAAAATGCCTTGAGTTCTTTTGGTGGCCATTATCCCTTGTTACTACTGTCACTATTGAGAAGACTTCAGCTTTCTCATTGCTGCTAGTTATCCTGGTTGCCTCCCACTGCTCTCATTCTACTGCCTCAGTGTCCATCTTAGACTGGTGGAACCAAGACCACACATTGGCAGGTGCAGCTTCAGTAGCCACAAGTAGCAGCAGACAATAAGTTCCCTCCGTCTGCTGGCCGACCTCTGAACATAGCCCCTGTGTGGTTTGCCTGATTTATCATCAGCACATATGGCTGGCTTCCATTCAACTCTGTGTCCATTGTAATCCCTGCACACTCTTCAGTGGGATTGCAGCTCAAGTCAGTCAGTTCCCAGACTGCACCAAGGTGTAGGGTTAGTCTGCCTCAGGCATGAAAATATGCACTTCCCCTCTTGAACTGCTCAAAGTTTCTATCAACCCAATCCCCAAGATTAAGCTCTCCCATTTGAAGTATGCCAACTACTCTGTCCTAAGTGAGCACTGCCAACAGCAGCAACAGCTTCAGCTGTATAGAAACCCTCCAGGAAAAAATAGCTGTTAAAATCCACAACTTTATTAGGTGAATGTAAACAGTTACTGCTTAGAGAATGACAACTCAACCACAGTTAGACTCCAAAGAAAAGCTATTAGAGCCTCCTAAAAAGGCAACATGTGCAGCAGGTAACATGTCCATCCTTTCCTTCCCCATATATGGGAAAACTGGCACAAACTGCCACATTGATCTGGTACAAGAACACTGTACAACCCTCATCCAACAGCAGAAGATAGATGGAAAACATGATCTCAGTCAGAGCTGGTTTTGAGCGTGCTAGTCAGGAGGCAGTACGGTAAAGATTTGTGGATAGGGAAAAAGTTGCCTTCTGAATATATTTGCTTAAGAGTTTATATCTCATGACATAAGATATCAGATTTGAAGATTATTTCATGCGGTTCTTGCCTCAGTGCATGACAAATTACACTAATGTGCAGGGACTTGATAAGGGCACTGTGATGGTCGTGGTAGACTGCACCGGAGAACACCTTGGCAGTGTCACCCATGAAAAAGCTGGCAAGGTTTACTGGGTTAGTATTTATTTAATGGGACGTTCTGGACAAAAACGACTAGATTAAACATGATTGCCAGTATGCATATAGTTTTAAGGTCTGCATCTTCTGTATAAGCACACAATGTAGAAACCTCTATAGAACACTGAAATATCAAAACCAGAGAAAATTTTATCATATTACATTGATTACTAATTAGTGCAGGACAAAGGAAATCATTACCACTGTAACCAACAGAAAAAAAAAAAGTTTCAACGATGCTTGCTAGCGAAAAGCTGCTTCATTGACTGGGTCCACCATGCACCACAAGAAAGAGAAGAATCGCTGCTTTAAAACAACAGCTTCATAAAATTGTAGCAATTTACTAACAATCGGAGAGTATGACATCCACATCACAAGACAAATTACAGTTTTGATCCTGCCTCTATAAACAAGAGATTTCTGAGTAAAGAGGAATGGTTTGCTTTGAATTGTCACTGGTTCTCATTGTGAAGATGAGAGAAGGAATATTTTGTGACATTACAAGCACCAGCTCCTGAACAAAATGAAGAGCAAAGGAAGAGTGATGGGACATAAACAGAGAGGAAGAATGTGATTGTTACAGAAATATTCTTCCATCTTCTGAAGGTGATTTGAGCTCAAGTAACTTTACAGTATGTAGGGACATTTTTGCCATACCTCTTTTCAGAAACCATATTGATACAGCTTTCCCTTATACTGCTTCTTATGGCTTTATGTCTATTAACTTTAGTCACTTGGTCTGGCATTTAAATTGGGAGACTAGTCATCCTAAAAAATGCACCTCAGATGGTAATTCACATTACATGGGGGTGATTATATCCCTGAATAATCTGGGTGACAGGTCAGGGAGGCATTTCCAGAAAGTAAAGCTGAATGCCTACATACATGTACACACAGGCTCACCTCTCTGCTCAGACGTATTGTATTTTGACATTGCATGTGACTTTTCATTAAAGGCAAGCAAACAATCAAACTGCTGACATTGTTCAAAGCAGCAAGCCTCTCAAATAAGGTGACATGGAATGAGGGTGCATAAAGCTTAAATTTGGGTCCTCTGACACTTAGCCCCTACCTTGGTCTATTCTTGCTAAAGATATCATATCAGCCCATTTTCACAACTGCAATTAAACATCTACTTTCTAATTTAGATAACTGAAATAGTCCTGAATTGAAGAAAGATAAAATATTTCAAAATTCCAACAACTTCAATAAATGTTTAAATAGATTAGCATTCATTCAAGAAATTAAAAAAGGCATTTTTTCATAAAGACAGTACTATTGTACAACACTTTTAAAGCTGGCTAGCTAACCATAACCACACTACTAACAAAGATTTGTGGGAGAGGCATGCAATGAGCAGCAAGTGCACTGGCACTTACAGATTCAGATACTTGGATGGTGTAAATCAGTGCAGCTTCATCCAGTTCAAAAAGCTACATTAATGTGCACTCCATGTTTGCTAACAGAAGTCAGACTAGAAATTTAAGCACTTGCCCTTTCAGTAATGCACTTTGCTGTTATACATAATGACATTATTATACAAGAGGTTTTTCTTCTACCAACAATGCATATTATTTAAATTTATTATGTTGAATTAGAAATAACAATTTATTAGTATTTATGAAGCTGAGATGAATTTCATATTAAATCAGTGATATAAATACTATAGCATAACTGAAGTCACTGTGTCTGAACCACAGATCAATGCATTTTTTACAGGTGCTCTCTTCAGAAATCAAAATTTATTATGTATTTTCTACAGATCTTAGAGTTTCCAAAAGAAATGTGGCTAAGAACAGCCACAGTAAAGGCTAGCTTAAATCCATCTCAAATTGAAACATTAAGGTCAGCATCAAAATACTTGGATTTGAAAATCTTTTGTTCAGCACAGGGAAAAATACTTACTATTTGAACAGCCTCTCCATTACATTTATTAAGCTGGGAGTGAAGCGTGGTGCTTGCAACCACTCAGCCTGACTTCCACAGCTGAAACCTTTCCATCAGGTCAGTACGGATCTGCTCACTGTAGCAATGGGCTTCATCCTTTTTCTTTTTTCTTGGTTTCCCCTCCCACCCCAAAATCAGATAATCATGAGGGAGCAGTATAAATGTAAACTATTTACCTTGTAAAGAATGTAAAGAATTCAATTAATGCCAAGTCCTCTGAGAATAAATCACATTGCAGTAAAGGAGCTGATGTGCTTCTCCTATTCTTGGCTCCACAGAGCTTCTTTTAGACGTAATTAGAAAGTTAGGGCTCTTAAATGACACAATACACAAAGCTTCCTCAATTTCTGCTTAACACCCAATTCTGTCTTTGCTGAAGAGCAATCCTGAGCACATTCAAGCAGCCACCCTCTTATAAAACCCTACTCCCATGTGCTGCTCTTCAAGAGCCTTTCGATGTGACTAGACTGGTAAGTAGGAGCTGCAATCAATTTCCAGCTTGATACCAAGGAAAAGTTACTTATCAGATGCTATTTATCAACTCTACAAGCTTCCTAATAGACTCTATTATCTATCTATCAGCAATTCAGTGAAGTTACACTGGCATTTTCTAAAAATTTATTATATTTAAATCAAAGAATCAACCAGTTTGGGATCTGGCCATTGTAGTGATAGACGAGAGTGAATAATACCTAATTAAATATAACAGAGGGCTCTGCACTGTCATTTGTGATTTATGCCATGTAGCAGTCTGTGACATATGGAGATTTTATGTTCTAGGTAAAATTCATTAACTGTTTGCCAGCTTATTCAACAAATGCAGCCAAACTGCTTGCCTGTGCATTAGCCTTCAGTGTAATAAAACACAGGTTTCAAATACATATGTATGGGGTTCTTCTCATTTTTTAGAAACACAAAAAAAATTTGTCTGTTTTTGATGTACAAGGAATTCAAAAGTACAAATGGTCTGAAAGAAAGTCTGTATATCCCAGAGCAGCAGTCCTCATCTGTGGATCACATCCAGAAACTACAGGAATGCAAGCAAAATGAACATACATGATCTGGTCAAGCTCATACTGTTTATTTTGGTAAAGCTGCTATCTCCATCTCCTCTCTACTGCCATCATCCTTCTGTACTCCCTTGGAGGACGAGACAAAGGTACAGTCTGAATTCCCACAAACCACAGCATATTTCAAGTAATTTCTCCTGCAAACATCAGAACCTTTCATGAAACAAACTAAGACACCATTGTCTGCTCTGGAGCACAGGAGTTTCCAGCTAGAAAGACTGCACAGTCTGGGATATGAGTAAAACACATTAACCCATTCATCTCATAGAAAATCTCAGGTGGGCTTTTTGCAGATGAAAGTCTGTGCTCAAGGTGAATTCAGGGCTTTATTGTAACCTCTTTAAATAATGAGTATTCAGACAATAGGTTGAAACACTGCTCTTTTGGAATTTAAGTAGGTTTTTTGAGCAATCAGCCACAAAACTTAGGATATAAGCATTCCCTGATCAAAAAAAAAAAAAAAAAAAAAAGAAAATGAGGAAGCCTAAAAAAAAAAGGCTTGTCAGTTAAATGTTGTACACCAGTTCATGTTCACTAGTGAAGGTTCATGCAGAAAAAATGAAACACATTTTTTCTAGACAGCACAGCATATAGTCCTAGTTCTCCTTTGATTTTGCTGAGCTCTTGTGCTCTAAGACATAATTATCTATTTTTGTGGCTTCTAAATTTCACAGTGTCTAAAATGAAGACTGCACTGCAACATAGGAGAAAGGTATTTTACAACATAAACCCAAAGGTGTTTATATATGCTCTAGTAAGTAGTAGGAGGGTATATGTAGGCAGGGAGCAGTATTTGAGGATAAAAGCTTTTTTAAATAGATGAAAGATTGCACAGGAAATAGAGCACACAATCTGGGGGTGTTTCATCTGCCTTGTCTATTGGGAGGAGTCTCTAGATACCACCCATAGCCTTTGCAATTGAGAGAACTAGTAGGGACACTTCAAAGATGATCCAGAGAGCTAAATAACAATGCTGTAGAACATCAGCAATCCAATGCCTTTCATTGTTCATGAAGTGTAGACACACCCTCTGAAGCTTGTCCCACCAACACCTTATCTTTTGCTTGTAGCAAGATAAGTGGTGCAAAGTGTGCATGGCATTGCTTTTCAGCCAAGCACTGGGATTTGACTCCATCCACCAAACCCCACACAGCAGCTCAGTCACTGCCCCACCAGCAGGACTGCGGAGAGAATAGGAAGGGTAAAAGAGAACTCATGGGTTGAAATACAGTTTAATAGGGAAAGCCGAAGCTGCATATAGAAGCAAAGCAAAAAGTAATTAATTCACTGCTTCCCATGGTTTGGCAGGTGTTCAGCCATCTCCAGGAAAGCAGGACCCCATCACGTGCAATGGTTACTCGGGAAGACAAACACCAAATGCACCCCCTTCTTCCTTCTTCCCCCCTACTTTCTCTTATAAGCATGAGGTCCTGTGATCTGGAATATCCCTTTGGTCAGTTGGGGTCACCTGTCCTGGCTGTGTCTCCTCCCAAACTCCCATGCACCAACAACTTCCTCCCCACCGCGGCTGTATGAAAAGCAGAAAAGCCCTTGGCTCTGTGTTAGCCCTCCTCAGCCATAACAAAAACATCTCTATATTATCAGCCTTATGTTCAGCACAAATACAAAACAAAAGCCTGTACTACACACTGTGAAGAAAATTAACTCTATCCCACCTGAAACCAGCACAACAAGAAGAAACTTATTTGCAGCATGCTTAAATTTCCTTGCAAGACTTGACATTACTTGGTACCTTGTGTGACAAGAGATAATGGCTTGTAAGTTAAACCTGACATCCATATGGTAGAAAGCCACATAATAATTTCTAACCTTAATGAAACAGTTGTACAACATTACTAGGCAATGTAGTACTCACTTGTTTGAATAAATCATGTCATGATTAACCTGGTTTTGAAACATTTTCCTGCAACTGGGTAATGGATTTGGAAATTATCATGGGGAGAAAACCTACAAGATGCACACACACAAGTAACATAATCACAAAGACTTTGTTTCTTTAGAAAGATCAAAGCAAAATATTCTTATGTGTTTCCCAAAGCTTAATGGTAAAGCAGCTAATTTATTTTTTTAAGAAATAATCCAAGTCCCCATGTCAGGAGAGAATTTAAAGCAATCAGAAAACAACAGTCATCTGATTAACACTGACTGCACTAACACATTTTTGTTTTTAATATAAATCTATATATAGACAACTTAGAAGAGAAAACAAATTGGCTGTTTGCACTAACCCTTAGAACTTTTGGATCTATGAATTTATATCACTTTTTATTTGGTGTTTTCAGAAGCAAGCAATGTATACTTGTTAGAATAATATATTAATTAATGCTTGTCACTTGCAAAGCCTGTAAGGAAATAGCATCAGAATATTTGGTCACATTTGAAGAATCCAAATTGCTGTAAATCACACCAAGAGCAAGTAAAACTCTAGAAGCTCTAAATCAAAATGTAGAATGAGAACAAAGAAAAACTGGATTTGCCAAATGACAATAAAGAAAGATAAGAAAGAATATATGAGAAGTCCTCCAGAAAATATAACTCCTTCTAGTCCTTGCACAGACCTAGCTGTCTTTATTTGACTGCAATACAAGACTTATAAAGTGACAATTAAGTTCTGACAAGAATAGTTACTTCCTTACAGTAAATTAAATGGAGATGTAATAATACACAGATCTCTAGCCCACACTTTCAGGTATAGGATAGAGAGAAGGGAAGCACGTGCACCCAGAAAGAGATGCACTGCAAAATTCTTCCTGCCATCACAGTATAATATAAAAGTTTTGTTACACAGGTACTTAACACAATAGACAGTGAAAAACACTAAGACTTTGTTAATACTTGTAAATCTGAAATTTGGGAAAGTGAATTAACACATTAGTGCACAGTGAGAGGAAACCAGAATTACAGTTGCTATACCTCAAAGGTACTGAAAAAGTTGAACAGCAGCAGCAACAACCAACTGCTTGAATAAAGAAACAAAAAATCAGATTGCTTCAAAACCTGGGGCAGTTCTTTTATCACAGACCTTCTCAGATATCACTATTTAGTCAGCAAATATGCCAGGGATCAAGAGTCATACAGCATATAAGAATTACAGAAATCATAGGAGAAAAACACATAAATCAAAATTTGCAAAAACCTGCATATATAAAAGCTAGTTAAGGACTATGTGAATCAAGACAAAGAGGATATTGAGCATCATACATCATAGGGAGTTAAAAGTCAAAAAAGGAAGCAGTGGTTCACAGACCTAGCCAGAAGGACTGGCAAGAACACAGGAAAGGAAATCCTATGCCAAGTGAACGGTGGTTCTACATGCAATCTAATAATTTACAGAGATTACTGTAAAGTAAAATCAGATGGAAAAGTAGTTTACCACACAGTGAAGCTAACAAAAATTCTGCAGCAGGGCTAATATGTAGGTTTTTGGTCACTGTTTTGTGCACATCAAGGGACTGCCATCTCAGTTTTCAAATAGCAAGAGGATTGGAAACTGGCCCTCCTCCATTCTGCAGAAAGGCAACTTATCTGGAATATTGCATTCAATTCTAGACAGTCAAATTGGAGCAGTTCAAAAGAAACTACTACAAATGGTTTTGGGGCCCGAGGGACTGATTTATGAGGAAAGATGAAAAGAATTAAATATGCATAGCTTAGCTAAGCAGTGACTAAGGAGAGAAAAGTTAACAGAAATTTAAAGAGTGAAAGGGAAAAAGAAAGGTTATATACCATAAAAATGAAGATAATATGGAACAATAGAATGAATTTAATATAGCACAAATTTAGGCAGAGTACCAAGACAAAAATAGCATATACGGGTGAGATCAACAGGTGAGATCACAAAATTCCTTGTTTGGTGTACGAAGTGGACAGCCACACAAAAGCAACAACACAGGCACAGCAGCTCTATGTTTCTGACACTCAGGTCAGCTCCTTCACTCAGCTCTGAAATCTCCAAATGACCCTGTAAAGCTCTGTAAAGAGAACCCCTCAGTAAAGTGAAGAACCAACCCATGAGAATTTCTAGCATGTAAAGCCACACCACTGGCATCTGAAAGGCTTCTCTCCCTTGCACTGGCGGGGTAATTATTGGGTATGTCCTAGGTAAGGCTGGCTAAGGCTAGAAGGGCAAGAATGATTGCTAGTGAGAGCTGGATCTTCATGGGTACGTGAAAATGAAAGCAGGATTAGTGGCTTTCCTGACACCAAGGTTTAAAACACTCTCTAAGGTCACCTTCCACAAATACCATCAAGAATTACACTTGTGGCCATATGTAGGACAACTGTAGGAGCATGGAAACAGAAGTAAAGATAAGCATTATAACATTTGATTTTTAACACATGCAATGTCCTTTATGGGTTAAATTAAAATGGGGAAATATGGTTGATAATTCAAAAAAGAGGAAGAGGAAGAAGAGAAAGAAGAAGAAGAAGAGGAAGAAGAAGAAACTGAACAGCTTGATCTCATTTGACCAACTGAAAAAATGCAGTTTCAAAGGATGGACTCCTAGTCTACACAAATCTTCAGGCACTTTTACTGAAGAAATAACTGGATGAACATAAACAGGTTTTACCGATGTTGAAGAAACTGAAGTAGAAATCAAACAGAAATTATTATTGCAACTCTGGCATTACTGATCACAAGAAAGAAAAATGTCACTCCAAGAAAAAATATATCTGTATATTCATTGCTGATCAAGAGGACTTAAGTCATTTAGTTTGCCTTAAAAGCTTTACTTTTCACAACTATGTCTATATGATTTACACGCCACTTCTGCAACTAACATTAGTACTGCAGCTAACAGAATCAAATAATTGTGTTGAAAGGAAAGCATCTGAAAACAAGCTGTTCAATTCATGTGCAATCTGAATATAAAATGTCTCTCCTTTCACATAAAATGTCTCTCCTTTCACATAAAATGATTGTTGAGTAAGGAATATATTGTTCTAACATTCTTTAGAGCTTCCTCCAATAAGCTACCTACAGACAAATACTATTCTTCCCACAAACAGAGAAAAAAAGAGGAAATTTCTACATGCTTGCTTCCCTCCTTTCTCAGTCTAGATGTCAACATTTACAAAACTTTTCATAGGGGAAAGCTTTGATTCCTTTTATGGGAAAGGGGTCACATTTGAAAGCTATCAATTAACTCTCAAAATATGACCTTAATACATTGCTCTATTTTCTGTAGATGTATTTACAAGGTCGCATATATATTTTATGTGTTGTACTTCATAACAGGATTTGCACCTAATGGGACCACAGCAGGAGTCCACCAACCTGAGGTGGTATGGCCCAGATCTACGGCCTGTCTGTGTGCTCTGAATACTGCTTCCATCTCCTCTGAAATGTCATACTGCACAGAGAGACCTTCACAGTAGGATTTACAGCAAAAGAGATCAGATTTTATCTCTCTCTTTGTTTCTGAGAATAAGATTTTTGTTTTAAAATCCACTATGAAATGAAAGAGAGTAAAGTACACTCCCAACAGGAATGTCCATATTCTAGCTGGATGAAAAGCTAGTAATAAATGGGTGCCAGTAAAAAATGACCAAGTGCTCTTCCACTGTGTGTGGTGCCCTCCTGTCCACACTCTTTGCCAGGTCCCATCCTTACATCAAAAAGAGGTTTAAAATGGATCAAGTCAGGGTTCTCTGAATCACCTTATAGATGAGGGGGAAGTTGTCAGGGACTGTTGTCTTTCAATGTAGAAGAATGGCACTGGCAGGAGAACCAGGAGTTCTGGCCATACTATCTGCATCTCTGTTTCTGCAATTGATACCACACTGACCCATCTGCTGGCTGAAGGGATGTGCAGGAGTCAAAACTTGCAGATTTCTCTTAGTAGGTCTTATATTGCTGTTGTTTTCACTGAAGGCATTTGCTCAAAAGCAAACAAATGGAAAGTACCTCTTGTAATAAACAAACAGCATTTTTTCTTTAATTGGTGGTGTTCCTTTATGATATATTAAAAAACTTACATTAGGACAACTCTTTATTTGCTCCAAATCAAACTAAGCTTTTGCTGAATTAATTATTTTCATTTGTTTAAGAACAAATTAGAATTAGTTCTATCTCAGATTTCACTTGCTTTAAAATAATCATGTTTATACTGTTGCAATTTTGATTCAGGTGTTAATTGAATTATCTAAAAATATTTTCTGCTTGATTTTATAACTTAGAAACTGTGCAAAATTCAGCATGATGCAGTATATTAATTTGTATGAAACAAGAAATATAAACAAATGTGATTATTTGGAGCAAGAAGCTACATCAGGATTAAAAAGTGGCTATATTGTTCCAATTTCATAAATGGAAATAAAGAGGTTAGGAGGGTTGTGTTGTTGGTGTGGGGTGTTTTTCTGCTCTCTGTTCCTGCAGAAATCTTCTCAAAAAATGTAATATTGGAATCTGAAGTCTCACATATGCAGTGCTAATATGGTGAGAAAATATGGTACTTCGACCTTTATGATCTTCTTTCATCTGATTTTTAGGGTGGCTAGATTTCTTTGCTGTTTGCAGAATAACTACATTAGAAGAAAAAAGCACTCCAAATACCAAAATTATAAGGAATTTCTTACAAGCCCTCAGTAAAGTTTTCCACAGAAAGTGCTGATTCTTCTCTTTATTGACAGATTTTTTTGCACTAGCAAACAAAATAATGACCAAAAAAATGATGGATGACTGTGATTTCCACTAAACTGCTATAAATAGAACCTATTCATAGTTGAATGCAAAGTTGGAAATGTTATAGTCTTCAATTGTCCAAGTTAATACTGCTCCTTTTGCTATTATTTCAAAGTGTATTTTTCCAAATTTAATATAAATTTAATATAAAAATT
This sequence comes from Ploceus nigricollis, assembly GCA_013399945.1. Classification (NCBI taxonomy): domain Eukaryota; kingdom Metazoa; phylum Chordata; class Aves; order Passeriformes; family Ploceidae; genus Ploceus; species Ploceus nigricollis. Next base: position 73,574 of record VXBC01005638.1, read on the forward strand.
AATCTTAATAAAATTATAAAATGCTGTGATAAATAAAATTATTAAATTATGTGATTGGGAAAGTTGTTATTGTGAGGTAAGCTTTATTTACTGGAAACACACTTAGCAAATTATTAGACTACTACTACAAATGTGCCAAGCTAATTGGCTTATTGACAGCTCAAAATACATTTCTCTAAGTATAACTTCACTACGTACTGATATAAAAATTTATTTTTTATCTCTTTCCTTGCACTCAGTGTCATGAATCTCAAACTTGTTAATATTTAGATTAGGTAAAAAATTAGTTCAAATTAAAAAATTCATGTTGCACTTCTGTCATTGTCACATGAACTCAGGAACTGGAGAATAAAAGTAGAGAAACACATCTAACTGGTATAAAGACATACTGGCATTCATAGGTGGTAAATAATATCCCGTTGGCCTGCACTTATCCTGTGATGACACTGAGAGATGTGGAACTAAAAAGTGTAATAGAAGCAAAAATATTCTAGCTGTGGCTCTATTTGTATTAAGGTTAGTAAGATAAAACCCATTTGGCCTTAACTGAATAATTAAAAACCTTGTGTTTTAGATATCTTTCATGACACCTGAATTATCATATAACTTTTTAAAAAAAAGTTTGCACTGCATATCACTGATAACATCAGACATATTCAGTCTGTCAAAATGGGATATAAAATATCAGGTATTGTATTAGCATTCTCTTATACATTTTTACAGTATAAGCTTCTCAAACAAATACCTTTTATCAAAATCTCTTTACTCCCCCAGACTTGCTTTATGTGCCTTCACAGGACCTTAAAACTCCCAAGCAGTGGTTCATTTCACAGAGCCACTCCTCCCGCTCTTTCAGGATTCCCAGGGCAGATGACTCTTGACTCTGCCTCCCAGTTTCATTTCCAGCAGGCAGGATCACTCAGCCATGCTAGGCATCTCATTTCAGTAACAATCTTAACCTCATGCCACAGGTCACAGTGTTATAAGCATGTACAAGGAAAAGGAATTTTTCCCTGCAGCCGTGGTGTACTTAGCTCTGTTATTGCAGAAATAAACCATGACACAAGAGTTAGCAGACACTACAATGAACTATCAACCTAGATAAATGGGATAGGTGTTGAATAAGGACTGTCACAGACATCCTGCTTCTGTTTACAGCTCTCATTTCCATCACCTGCATATTTTTACTATTTTGTCCCTTGAGCTCCTCATTGGAGGCAGAAGACAAGTCCAAGAAGATGTGAGAATTCTCTGGGACACCAGAATATACAATAAATAAATTATTACCACCTCCTGCCTAACTGTGGAATAGAAGAAATCCTTTACATGGGAAGGAGAAAACACTTAAAATTTGCTAGTTCTCTTATGTCACCAACCATTTAGTGTGACAGAACAACCTATGTGTCACTGTTACTTGGGTCATCACACATCCTGCACATGCTGCCAAAGAGGTAAATGGTTCCTGTGTCACAGATCGACTACAGGTCTCCAATTTTTCTTTTCAGGCTCCTCTTCACTTATTTGTTCTAAACTACAGTAACTCACTCGACTGAGGCACAGATCAAAGTTTCACAGGCTGTCTCACAGTAAGAAAGCTGATACGAAGGTATCACGTGTTTCACCCCCAGTATCACTTCCTCATCCATGGGAGAATCAAGTTCAAGTCTCCATCCTCTGAAAACTGAAACTAATGTATCATATCACATCTTTCCCCCACCCTTTCCAAGCTCCATAAGGTTGAGTTAGAGCTACCACTTCATGGACAATCCTTGCCATGTAATCAGGTCCTGAAGGTAATAAGGGATAGATATTGAATAAAATTATTATGTTTATTTTCTATTTTATTTCAAATCCTGGATTAAATTTATCAATAAACATTTAATTAGTATTTCCATCCCAGATCACCGTAGGTATTGGTCTGTCACAGAGCATAATTCAGTAGGTTTTAATTAATAAAAAGGATTTAAAGGAATTGGAAACAGATAAACCAGAAAGAAGTAGAAGCTGATGTTCAGATTTTATGATCCTAATATTTGGATAAATTCAGTTGGCTTGGACTTCCACCAGGCATGATTATAACTCCTTCTAGCAAGGTTTTTATTCTGTTTGCACTTTTGCACCTCTACAGCATTTGCAGTGGAAATCAGACTCTGGAGTAACAAACTTAATCCTCCTTGCTAAAGCACTGTTTTTCTTAGTTACCTTTGCAGATCCCTTAGAGGAAGTCCAGAGCAAAGGTAGAAAACCACTGCCATAATGTGTAAATCATGATATATATATATATCATAACTAGATAGAAAAGGGACAGAAGACAGCAGCAAGGTGCTGCCTAATTTGCAAAATTACATTCATTTGTACAATCTGTCACACAAATCATCAAGATAAAATGGTACCCTGCAGCTGGCAGATAATATGTGATACTCTTCTACAAACCACTGTTCTCTTTTCTAAATACTCACACTCACAGATTGCCAAGGATAAGCTACCAGCACAGACAGGGACAGCTCTGAGCAGCAGCAACACTTGGCTGCAAAAAGGAGATGGGCATGAGTAGTGACAACATGAGCTGCTCCAGCAGGCAGACACACATTGGGCTTAGTGTTAAATGCTGCAGGTGCCAGCTAAAGACAACATGATGGCTGCAGCAGGCACAGTTCCAGAGTATTACTGGGATGAAAGACCTCACTGGGCATGGTCCCAGAAAATCTGGTTTGACCACACAGCTACCCCTGCTCAGAGCAGGAGAGAATATCCAGAGAATGGCAACAGAGCAGGAGAAGGGTCAGGAGCACAAGTCTTACGAGGATCAGCTGAGGGAGCTGGGGTTGTCTAACTTGGAGAAAAAGATGCTCAGGGGACAAAGAGATAGGACAAGCAATTGTCTTAAAGGAGGCTGTAATGAGTCTCTTCTCCCAGGTAACAAGAGATAGGACAAGAAGAAAAGGCCTCAAGTTGTGCCAGAGGAGGTTTAGATTGGATATTAGGAAAAATTACTTAACTGAAAATGTGGTCAACACTGGAACAGTCTGCCCAGGGAATTGGTTGAATTGTAATCTCTGGAACTGTTCAAAAAATGTGTAGATATGGTGCCTGGGGCTGTGGTTTAGTGGTGGATATGGCAGTGTTAGTATAATGGTTGGACTTCATGATCTTAGAGGTCTTTTCCAACATTAGTGATTTTCTGAGTCTGTGGTGGACTGAAGAGCTTTCAAAATTGGATCTTTCCAGACAGAAAATGCTTGTGACTAGATGGTGACTTATATGGCGAAGTATATCTGATTTTCACAGCCTTCTAATGGGAGCAATGCCATGAAAAAATGAAAGAATATTATTAAAATTGTGCTAACATTATCGGAGAATAGCTATAGCCCTTCTCAGCTCAGATTCCCACACCAAACTTCTGCAAAGATTTAAAAAAACAAGATGCAAACATATGCAAAAGCCAGGTACATAGCACTGTAGTTCATAAAACACTAGCTTTTAAGTGTCATTAATTTGTGCCTTTTAGATATTTCCTCTCTATCCAAAGTAGTCCAAGATTCAGTGCTCTGCCACCGTGCTTCCTCTGGATCAGTGTCTTTTCTTTCTGATACAGAAATCATCAGTGAAATGAGTTAAAAGCAAAGTGGGGTGTGAAGAGTCACGTTCCAACCACTGTGAGATTCAGCTGTTCTCAGCACATCTCAGAATACTGCTGGTGCTGCAACTGCGCACGCAGCCCTGGCCCATCTTTGGTCCCAGCTGTCTGCCAAACACAAATATCTGCAACATATTGGCACGTTAAGTCAGATAATAACGCTCAGGGGAGCACCGCAGAGGAAGTGCTTCTCCCTCACTAATTACAGGTGGAAATGGAAACACTTCTGCCAATTCTGAGAAGCATGGGCAGTGAAAAAAACTCCTGTCAGGCTCCACCCAGCATCCGTTGTCTTCTAAAGGACACTAATTGGAAAGAAAAGAGCTGTGCGGTAAAACACCCCAATTTACTAATCGAAATTCCAAATTCACTAATCAAAATTCCAAATCTGAAAAACGGGAAACAAATATTATTGGCAAAATTGATGCTGTACATTCACCTTTCCCTCTGGTGTGTTTTAGTCCTTCATCTCTGCAATCAATGCAATGAACATCCCAATTAGTCATCATTTGCTTCCTTTTAACAGAAGAATATCAGGGTCATCCTCATATCTTTCCTATAGTTTCGCTGAAGAGTTACGTATTTAATATGCTATTGACACTCACATGCCTATCTAGATTTGCTACAATTTCACTGTAAGAGCAATTTTAAAGTGAATAAAAACCAAACAATACTTTTTTGACATCCTCAAGATAGTGATATTGCAAATTCCTCATTTGCATTTATCAAATCTCAATACAAGCTCAAAGATTTATTTCTAGAATGCACCTCTAAAACTGTGTAGTAAAACTAATCTCTGCTTCTGTGCATGAACAGGGAATTGTAACTCCCACTAGTATTAAAAGCAGTCCATACACCAGTCCCATTGAATGCAGACAAGAGGAAACCCATATAAATCATTTTTACTTGAATTACTAAAATACTTCCAGGGCACCTTAATTTCATATTAAGACAGCAAAGAACCACATTACTTGTTTATTAACTATAACATAGTGTTTTAAAATAGTTTGAAAATGTCCTTGGTACACTTAATTCATCAAAGACCATGATCTAGAGAGAAAAACCTTTTACAGCAGTCTGGTATTTGACATGTAAAAACTGTGCCATAATCACTAAAGTCTGAAGTTTTCTAAGTCCTTCAAGTGAAAAATATCTATGGCTATTGAACTACTGCTGGCTATCCAAAACAAGTATTTAAAGAATAATTCATTTCTCTGATGTAAACCCAGCAATTTGCACTCAGACCCTGGATGCATTCAAAGGCAAATCCTATAAGACTGAAAAATGTGCAGCTAGGAAGACAAGCAACCTTGAAAAAAAAAATGCTGTTAGGAATTTCCTCTGCAATGAATCAAATACATTTAGCATAGATCCCAATTTCAGGATGTCTTTAAGGAGGCAAGCTTGCATGACTCAAGGTTAAAAGTTCATTGTTATTTTTTTAAGTGTGTCACACCAAATAGCTAAATATTCTGACAAGGAGGCAATACAAGCATTTGATCTACAGTAGATGATGAGCTGGGCTCACAATTATAAAGCTATTCTCATTTGTACATCCTTGCAAAGTGTGAGAGCCATGTTCCAAGGTTGTCCTTAAAGACGTCCTTAACATAATGCTGTCAATGACGTTTCTTCTTTTCGGACATTACATTCTTTGGTGATTAATTTAAACAAAAGTTCTGAAAGCTGATCATTATGAAGTTCAGAATGAGAGCATTATTACACACACAATGAAGTTACCTCTGAACAGAGGAGGGAAAGAAACACTGGGCTCTGCCTATATATTCACATGCAAAGTAACAACTCCCCTTCCCCACTACTATATTGACATCATGCAGCATCTGCATTCGACTTTTTGCATATGTAATGAAAAGACACAGAAAATAAAAAATCAGAAAATAAAGACAGTTTTAAAAGCAAAATAACCATTTTGTTACTTACAGCATTTGATAAAATGGTAATGAGACATTCTTTCATCTCAGGCTGTAGTCTCGCTACAGGTTTCAGCATTCTCTTCTGCTACAACTGTCATGCCCAGAAAATGCATTATTTAAAGCCCTTCCTCAGGTATCCAGTACACCTCAGAATACATTATTTAGCGTAGTTTCTGTTCCAGGATCTTGCAGAGGCTTCCAAGTCACCCTCACCCAGCTGCTGGAGTTACGATAAACCTCTGTGCGTCTTGAACCATGACTACTGCACGTGCTATTGTAGCACAATTGATTGACACCGCTCCTAATCCCACATCCCCAGGAATAGAAGGATTTAATTGGTGTGCACTTGCAGCCACATTCTTCCAGCACTGAGGTGTGCTGCTGCACTGCGGCTTTCACAGTCCTGCCAGTTAATGGCTTTTCAATAGCTTTCAAATGGCAGCAAACTAAGCTTGATGAGTGGGCTCGAATGAAATAGCAGAACAGGGGATCTTAAATTTTATTTGTGCATCTTGTTCATGTGCCAAATGTGACCAGATTTTTAGCTAGTACTAAACCAGGATTATTTTTAGTTGCCACCAGTTGCTGTGTGAATAGGAAATTGATATAGGTTTCCAAGAATAACCATCTTTTAGAATCACAGATCATTTTTCAGTATATTATAAGGTAAAAATCAGGATAGAGCTTACAGCCATCTTCAGACTCTCATGGTTTATGCATGGATTAATTTACATTGAGCTAAAAACATGCTTGTGTGTACATTTCTTGATATGTTCCTGTTCTATCATTTCTTTGTATTGCAATGCATCTTTTTCACAGATGGAATATTTATGTCAGGAGACAAAAACTGCAAGCTCTGCATTGTTTATATCATGATTATGCGCATGTTATCTGATGACATTTAAATCACTGATTGTAAGACAAAAAGCCTAAGAAAATGCATCACTAAGAACAAGTCCATACAATTATTTATCACACTGTAGAATAACAAGTCAATGTACACTGACGCATTACCCGGTTTCAGATTAAGGGCACACAAAAGGCAGACCTGCATTGTATTTTAAACACCCAGGCTGCAGCATCCTCTGAGAACAATTTCTGCATTACTTTGCCAGGAACAGTTACCCATGAATTTGGCTACTACTTCTGTGAGATAAAACCCATTTGGCTACTACTGTGAGAAACCTACAGCTGAACTGCGGTAAAATATTTTTATAGTATCAAAAAATAATTTAAGAAAACTGCACTCAGTGAAGACCTCCATTTGCTTACCATGCATCATGCTTGCCACAGTCAACACTTCACTGAGTGAGAACTCTTGTAAAGGAACACTGATAGCCCAGTCATATTTAAATCTTTTATTCATCTGAAAGGGTTCTCACCTACTGTTTTGTATACATAACATTTTAACAGCTACAAAGTGTTAAAAGGACTACAAAGGAAAAAGGGTCTAACTAATTAGTGAGGATCACTAATTCAGATTCTATTAACTGTTCTGCAAAGTTCCCACAAGAGCAGAAAGATATATATTCACAGGCTTCCAGTGATCCATTAGGAAAACCCCTAGGTGAAATCTCTCAGCTCCTAATAGCCACATATTTCACATCTGGTTTAAAGTTAAATATGCACAGCAATTCTTTCGCAGAACTAATTATTTAGGTGTTTTGGTTTTCTTCCTGAAAAAACAGTTTTCCAGAAGAAAGTAAAAAAAAAAAACAAGAAATAACCAGGGGGACATAGGGATAAATTATATAAAACACAATACAGTAATTACATTACCAAGGAAACTTTTTTTACTGTAAAGCTCAGAAGTCCAAAGTAATTAAATCTATCCATACTGTCTTTCACACCTATACAACACTAGGCCAGTTGGGGCCATATGGCTTATAAAATAAACATACAGAGTGTTTTAAGAGGCAATGTTAGTCATAGTTCATGAGCAAGTGTCAAGTAATCTGACAAAAAGGCCTTTGAGCAATACTTTTTGGTGGAGACATTCCTGACAGGTTCATCTTTGGTGGCACTGTCAGGCAAACAGGCTGCCGTGTCTAATAACATCATGCTTCACCATCTCACACTGGTTAAAACCAGAAGCACCTTGGTAAACAATGGTGAGTCAGAGAAATGGACAAATTATGCTTTTCAGCAGACAGACATAAAAGGAAGAAAAAGTACCTGATTTTGGCTTGAACAGAATGTGAAGAAAAAGTATTTGGATCTGTCTCATTTTAGAGTGTAATATATGTGATTATGTATTGAATTGCCATAGTAAAAATTTTGGATGGTGTAACTTGGTAGAACTTATGTGACAGGCTAGGCTACATCTTCCATCCTGCAAGGAATGAGAGAGAGAATTCAACAATGCTAGTGCATGGTCCTGCACCTGGGCTGAGGCGGCCCCCAGTATCAATACAGTCTGAGGGATGAAGGGATTGGGAGCAGCCCTGCTGAGAAGGACTGGCAGTTACTCATGAAAAGCTGGATATGAGCCAGCAATGTGTGCTTGGAGCCCAGAAAGCCAACTGTGTCCTGGGCTGCTTCAAAAGAAATATGGCAGGTCAAGGGAGGTGATCCTGCCACTCTCCTCTGCCGTTATGAGACCCCCAATCCTGGAAACATTCAAGGTTAGGATGGACAGGGCTCTGAGCAACCTGATCAAGTTGAAGGTTACACTGCTCATTGCAGAAGAGGTTTGGACTAGATGATTTTTAAAGGTCCCTTTCAATCCAAAATGTTCTATGATTCTACATCCTTTAGAGAGAGCGTTTAGGTACAGGACAGACTCTTGAATGCAGCAAGCTGTTGACTTGATATTTGCATCAGACAAACTGGGAACAGTGCTGCTGTCTATATGCTCTGATTTCTTCTCTCCTAACGTGCGTTGGTCCATGTCATCATGGAAGAATGTGGGACTGTTTGACAAAGGAGGGTTGCACTGCTACACCACAGACAGGGTCTGTGCCCTTCAGCTGGACTGTTGGACTAATCAAGTCCATGAGCAGCATGTACCCACCTGCAGCAGGGCACTGTGCACTTTCCCATTCCCCAGTAGTCTGTATGCCAAAAATATGTGGTCAGTTACTCAAGTATGAATAAAAGTCCCCAGATGAATGGAAAAAAGGCACAAACTTTTCAAGAGGTGCCACCTGGCAGATGGCAACCTCAACAGGTGTTTTATTTTAGAAAACCGTGGGTTTTTTTTTTTTTTTTTAATTTTGTAACATAACTAGTTTTATTATGTAGGTAATAATCATTAACGAGTTTTGAAAAATAAGTGAGAGCATAAATGGAAAGAGAACATGGAAAGCAATGTATATTGCTATCAGCAGGAAGTTCTGACATATTGAAGGGCAGCATCAAAGAGAATTAAGAACAATAGATAACTGCAAATGCAGAGACAGGATGAACCTTCAGGAGAAGGGACAGCTGAACTTGAGGTAAAAGGAAGCCACAATAGGAATACTTAAGAAACCAAAATCTGTTTCACCTGCTGGAAAGACATTATTTCCAGTGCAATCTTTTGCTAGGTTGGAGAGTAGAGGAAGAACAGAGAAGAAAGCACAGTGGTGGTGGGTTGCTGATGTCATAAACAAACACTTCAAGTGTAAGAAAAAAAAAAAGTAAGACAGTTTTTCAGAATGACTCCAAAGGAGGGAATACTTCATTGTCAGTGATTTTACAAAACTAATCATACAATTTGGTTATTCACAAGAAAGGGTATTAGCTATGCTAGGTATTCTCTGCTGACTGCACTCCAGCAAAAACTCAAAAGAGAAAAAAGATACAAACAACATTTACAATCTGACCACATAAACTATGGAATTATACATAGACAGGCTCTGAGGGCATTGTAAACCAACTTTCTCTAAAGTAAGGGTAACATTGGCAGGTTTTCAATCACAGCTCCAGTGGTTCTCTAAAGACTACACCAGTGCTTAAGTCTACAAAAAGGCACAAATGCTCTTGAGCTGGGGACAAAGACTGAGCTGGTACTAAATCTGGTGATAAAACACCTTATGTATTTGATTTTTTCCAGATAAGCAAAAATATAGATAAAATAGAGTCAACATCAGAAAACAAGATATATTTAGCTCTTCTGGAAAAATTTCTAGCCATCTCTCCCTATAGAGAGAAAACAGCCAATTTCATTCTTTGTAGAAATTCAGCATTCAATGAAATTACAGAGTTATTTAAAGAGAATCTTTGAACCAGTCAGCCATCACTGGGATAGTTCTATTTCTTAGGATAAACACCCATCTAGGGATCACCATCTCAGAGTAGACACTGCTTTCATATCTCAGTTTCCAAGGCTCAGACTTAGAAATGCACCTATGAAGTGCTTCCTAAAACAACTCAGCAAACAAGAACACTTTAAGGTTTTGCTGTCAAGTACTGACACACTGTATTGTACTTATGTCATGTAAATATCTTGTTACTCTTCCTGTGTCTCCTGGTGTCACAAACAACTGAACATTTAATAATTTTATCATCTTAGTATTTTGCAATTCGCATATAACTGAAAGATTTGATAGAGGTATGCAGAATTATCCAAAAGTAATTTGAATAATGAGAAAAACACCTTGACTACTGGTTTTAAATACATGACAGATGCTCCCCATTTATGCCATTTTTGCTCCGTGCAGCAAAGCACTGAGTGTTATATTCCTTCAGATGTTACAACTTCATTGCACTACTTATGGGTTTAGGACTGCAGACAAAAAAAGCAGAATGCAGAGTAACACTGACATGGCTCATTGACAAGTGATACTGCTTAGCAATCAAACCTTGGCCATTCTATCCAGCTGCCAACAAATCACTCTTCAGATAACATCTGGTAGCTCTATGCTTTATCAGGAAGCTGGGATGAGCCCTAGCAGATGTAGATACTTAGCAAGAAGGACTCTGTACTAATTTTCTCTACATGAGTCATAGCAGAACAAAACACAGCAGTTTCTCCAAATAATTTTTTCTATGAACTTGCATGTCAGATGGATGTGAGGTTTGTTATAGAGATTGAAGCAACAAATCAAATCTAATCATTCAATCAACCGCTCAGTGTGGTTGACCTCTAGAGGATCAGATGACTTTTTGTTTTCCTTCTTCCCTTCCTCCAACTTTTGCACCCTTTCCTTGTTTTCCCATTTCACTGGAAATGCCTTGATTTTTCAGGAAGCTGGCAATTTTCCCCCCATTCTTCTACCTAGAGATTGAAAAAAGTGGGAAAAAAAAATCCTTTTTCTTCTTCTCTATATACTGTTGTAACTGAATGTATACAGGTGGACTAATCTGTAATTATTCTTTAATGAATTGAAAACAGGAGGTTAAAATCATAGGATATTATTACCCACTACTGATGAAGTTTGCAAAATTACCAGTAGAAGCCATGTGCCATTTGAAAGTATTACTCGCTTCCTGCCACACCCAAAATGACAGTTTTTCAGGCTGTGAGTAGGTCTGTCTGGCAGTTCCTTAACTGGATGAGATGAAGAAGCTCTCACTTGTTGTGGGAGAGCCTAGAGCAGAGGTAATAACAAGGCCAAATACAAGAAGAAATCTCAATAGTCTCAAATATGGTTAGGCTTATGTTTGGCACCGGTAGTGACTCGATAATTAATTTCTTCATTACAATGTGTGAATATGCTTTTTAAAATTAGATTTCTTAATAGATTTGATGAAAGACTGGTACAGAGAGAACCTGCAGGCATTTTATAGGCAAAGCCCCTTACGAGACTGAAAAGACACCACCAAGACATGTTAAAATGATAAGCAGAAAATCATGACAGCCATCACAATGCCCATATATAAGAAAAAAATAAAAAAAAATTCCTTGAATTTCCATGTAATAAGTTATTATATGGTCAGATAAGATTTTTTTGAAGTATAGGATATTTGGGAAAGAAATAGGTAAGAAGACCAATTCAACATGAAAAATGTACTGCTATCCTCTCAATAATTAGCAAATGTGATGACCCTGTATTGTATCCCTAATTTTTTTCTTTTTTAATTGGTTTGATTATTTTAAAACCAGGAGACAAATAATTACAATACTATTAGATGCATAGAAAGTCAAGAGTAGACCAGAGGAATTGCGTATCCTTTGTCAGAGCAAAAGTTACTACAACAACATAAATATTGAAGTATAATTAGGGAAAACCTGAAAGGACTGCAGAAGGAGTCCTTGAGATATAAGGTATTCCTAATTCAGGAAAAAATTAACTTGGACAGCTGCAAAGGCCAAAGAAGTAAGTGATAGAATAAGACTTTTCTGGGACTGTAGGACAGCACAGAGGACAGGGTAGCAATTTCAAAAATTTTAGAAATTAATACACTATTTGGTGTCCCAAAGGGAAAAAAAAAAAAAAGAACTGATGTTGAAGATTTGTAAGGGGTGGTGAAGTGATAGTATTTTAAATTATTCAACCATGTCATTCAAAAAACCTACCAAAACAAAACCACATGTACCATATACAAGTGCTATAGACCAAGACCAGAATGAATTTAAGCTTAAACTGAAATTACAAGATAGTAAGGTTCTGTAGATACAACATGAACATTAGACAACTGACAATTATTGTGCTGAAAATTACTATGTACATAACAGTCTCAATAGAAACACTGTAAGTAAAATGCAACATTATTAAATTATATAAAAAAACATCTGAAAAGCAAAGACTAAACTTAGGCAAGGAAAGCTACTGGAGACTTATTTTATTTTCTGATTTTTCTACTGTACATTTTATCTCACACTAAATACAATACCACTTCTTTTCCCCAGCCTTTCTGCACTTCATCACATTCTTCATGTGACTCAGCACATGTTGTTAATGCATATTTGTCTTACACTGTTTTCTTATGAAGCACAGAGAAAATGGGAGGGAAGGGGTGCAAGGTATGGAAAACGACACATCACTTTTACTAAATTGACTGTGCCGCTGTATGTGCACAATGTAGCAACATGCAGCTGGGGTGATCTCTGCTCCTCCACCTTCTTCAGTTTCTAATGCACATATTTACTTATTTCCTATTTTTTCTTTGTCTGTGTCAACATGTAAAGAATTCATCATCCTGACACAAAGACTAGGTGAGGGTCCAACTTGATAAGAACAATAATCAAATCAAAGGGTATGATGGTAAGAACTTTTGACATGACATAAACATGATATTGCTTGAAGATGATATGGACAAGTCCATAAGCTCACTGAACAAGAGAGGCATGCAGGATTTACTGCACTCTGCACAAGTGAGAGACGAACAATCTACTGCACTCTGGTTGAACATAAGAGAACTACATCTCATTCTCAAACTAGCAAAGAATGGATAAGAAGTTAACAAGAACTAGGAAGCTGCTTTGGAAAGAAAGGGGTAATGAGAAAAATATATGAAGAAGCAAGGAAATGGAGGTATAGTAAGATGACTACTAAAGGCACTGATTTATAGAGGTGTCCAAGCAACAGTGAGAAAGAAGTAAATCTGTATAATTTTAATTACATTATCTGAATTCAAAAAAAGGCCATTCAGTGAGGCAAGTTACAAACAAAGGCAGTCAGAAAGATAGTGGAAAAGAACTTCTCCAAGTGAGCAGCGGACAGGTCACAGCTGAGATGCCAATGATCAAGAACAATAAAAGGGAGGATTCCCCAAACATAGACTAAGAATGATGTGAAGAGCACTGAGAATTAATCAATAAACACAACGTGCTTGATAATCAGGTCCTTCAAACAGAAATAAATGAAATATTCAGTTCAGATCTCTGTGTGTTGTACAAACATAAATAACAAAGGCAAAAGCCATCAAGTCAGCAAACAGCTGGTTTACACATGACCCAGTAAAGAGTAAGGCACCTTTGTACAGTTACTGCATATACCCCTAGAGCATCAGTAACCATCAGCACATGAGCTGAATTTTAACAAAATTGAAACTGAAGCACAGTTTTCCTATTTTATAATAATATACTCTTTGTATATTTCATTCCCCATGATCTGAAAACCTGTGGAACTTATTCTTAGAGTACATTCACTTTTTTCTCCAATGGCTGGCTGCCCATAACAAGTAGAGGATTTATTTCTTTGCTCTCAAATGAACTTACTCTTTTAATCAAACACTGTACTACAAAAGTAGTTATTATTTTAATTTTGTTTTCTTGAAAATACAGTAGTAACTACCTTTAATTTCAAACAGCAAAGGACACATGAGAAAGTAAGAAAAAGAAATGTACAAGTATAATAGGGTAAAACACATCTATAAAGAAGAATTATCCAGCAGGGTAAATCATGTCATCCCAACCAATTTATAAGGCTTTTTTGTTTGATGGGGTTTTTACCTTAATTTATAGCAGAGTTTTCCTTCAGAAAGAAAAGAAGCATTCAGCATCTTGCCATCCTGGCAGAGGGCAAAACTGCACAAGAAATAATTTCCTTCATCTGTTAGCCAAAATACCTTAATACCTTTATTATTAAATACCTATATATAGCCAAAATACCTGCAATCTCTGTGGATTGCTATTTCTAGGCTGTAAATTCTTAGAAGAGAAAGCCACACAAGTTGTTGTTGACTATAAATCACTCTTTGATTCTTAAACTTTAACCTCGAAACCAGCAGGGGTTCTGTCACTGCCTTCAAAGGATGCAAAGTGAAACACTTGAAAGTGAATGACCTAAGATTATTGGAAAATGACATAAATGAGCTATCTTGGAAAAAATAATTACCAATTATGCATAGCACACCAAGACTAATTTGCTTAACATCTCCCAAATGCTCCTGTTACAGTTGGTGTTAACTGGAGACCATGCATTTATCCATTTCTCAGCGTCTTTGTCATTTCAAAACCACTTTTCCTTATCATTGCCAACGTATTTCTGTCATATTTGAGGACAACATAACAGTAGGTAATGCTGATTTGGCTAGAAAAATCAGTGAGATTTTTTTCACCAAATCTAGGTTCAACCTTTTATTGCCTTGGCTGAAGTCAAGAGAGGATCAGCACTTTTTACTATCTATCCTTATGGATATTCCTTCTATGTAAATCAAACATTTAGTTAGCATAGCTTTATTGAGTTAGGTTCTGTATGTCTTAAGGAGAAAAACAATTACATCTGCTAAAAAATATCAGTATTTGCTAAACATAATTATAGTGGCTGAATGTAACACACATTCAGAGTATTTGCTAAGGACAGTTTTGAATTAGAATGCATTCAAATAATCAGAAGCAAATTTTAAAAATGGACCTTGAACATATGAAAACAGCTATAAAGGCTTAGCACACGTGCACACCAACAATAAGATGGAAAGTTCCAATGCTTTGTGATATTAACATGTTTTTTATTGTGTGTTTCTGACTTTTTTTCTCCTTTTGATTTGAATACTATACATAATGCAGAAGACGAGTTATAGATAATTTTTTGAGGTTCAATCTAAAATGCACAACCACATTTAGAATACTTCAAAATTGGCATAGCTAAAGAGTGAGTTAACAGGGTCTTTCAGAGACTAAGGAGATCATATAATCTATATAAAAGATGATAGAAAAATATGATTCAGTAGATACAGATAATTTCACAGTGAGCCTGGGGGTGACAAGGCAGGTGAGAAGATTTTCTTCACTGCATTAAGGTGTTGATGATGGACATATGAAAGATAGCTCCTGAGGTGCCAAAGGGACACCATATCTCAGGAGGTCTGAGGAACTACAACCTGGGTAAGTGACATTAATATACCCCAAAGAATTATAAATGTGACTGTGACTCCGGCAAAGACAATTAAAAAAAGCAATCTGAGACATTAGGCAAAAACGCAGTGCCCTTAACAATGCAGCTCAGGAAATCTGCAGCAAATGAACTGGATAGAAGGAAGGAGGGTTTTCAGATTTCAACTTTTTTGAGGAAAGAATTAATAGCTATTTTTTCTTGCTTGTTGTTTCCTCTTTGTTTGGAACTATAACCTATTTTGCATGTTGTATTTCTGTTTAAAATTATCTGAAACTAAAAGCAAGTTCATGGTAGCTAGCCAATGTCAAAGAACTTCACGTTAGTCAGCATGATTATGACTTTAATACAGGAGGTAAAAGGTCTCTGTTGAGACCTTAGTTGAGACCTAAGTTGCCAGCATAGGCAAGCACACCACTACAAGCCATGATGGCTACCTCACATTGTTCCTCAGAGCAGCTGCAGCCCCTGGCTCCCCAGTGATCCTCCACCTGTAAACTGAGTGTCCTGCAGCTCCCCAAGATGCTCTCTGACATGTTGCAAACAATAACAATGAGTGGGAAGAGACCAAGGAGTTAAAAAATGCTTTCCTTGAAACAGATCCATGAAATGAGCAAGGTGCACCCAGATTGTTTCAGCTGTTAAACACAGAGATCCTGCCACTCTTCTCCAACAAATAAGCCAATGATAAACGGCTGGAAGCTACCACCTTCTTCACAGACCTTTTTCTTTCTCTTGATTTTCCTCACACTGCTCAGTGGAAAAAGAAATGCTTTCCTCCCCAGATATGGCTTTTTAAAGTCCAGCTTTTAAACAACCAATGCTGGGGGTTTTAGCTATTCTCTGATTTGAGGCAGTTTGTATTGTACTCCTCTGGCTTTTTTTCATATGATCATGTCCTGGAGATGTTTCCTCTTTTATCAGCATGTTTCCTCTTTTATCAGCAGGATACTAAGAAATGGTGATAGAGGAGAATGCTGGCAGCAGTGAGGATGACTTTCAGAGAACTGAAGGCAAGAAAATGAGAGGGCACTCAGGGTGCACTGCTTCCAGTGCTCCTGGTGAGTATGCCCTCAGTCAGTCACAATGGAAGAGAAAGGCAAATCCGCAGGTGCTCGCTCTGCCCCCCCACCAGCTGCTCCAAACACATCAAGGGTAGAGAAACCAGAGAGAACGGTGAGCAGCT
The DNA here is from genome assembly GCA_013399945.1 of Ploceus nigricollis. Taxonomy (NCBI): domain Eukaryota; kingdom Metazoa; phylum Chordata; class Aves; order Passeriformes; family Ploceidae; genus Ploceus; species Ploceus nigricollis. The sequence goes on from VXBC01005638.1 coordinate 90,032, forward strand.
GCTGTCAGCTGTAGGGCTCTCACAAGCACATCCATCAGTCCAGCTCCAGTTGGCCACCCCTGCAACACAATCTGGGAGGGCTGCCCCAGGATTGCAACGTCAGAGACAGAGCCCTCAGGTGTCGGCTCAGCCCACACACAGGGTCTGCTAACACAGCAGCAACACAGCGAGGGCAGGCAGAGAGGTACAACAGAGATCTGCAGGCCCATGGCTCGCAGTGCAGCTCTGTGTATTGCAGACAGGTGGGAGCTTATCAGTCCTTGACAATGATATTTGATGGGAATCTTGCTGAAAGACACAGGAGCAGACACCTGTCCCTACCAGACACCTCCTAGGGCAGTGGAAGGCTGGCACATAGGAATAGGCAAGACTGAGTGACTGCAAAAAGCCTTGGTGGATAAGGAGGGGCAGAGCTTTGCCTGACTGAAATGAGATCAGAGCTGGACAGCACAGCAGTGCCACACCTGGGGAGCTGCAGCAGCAGTTTCTATCCTGATTGAATTTTTTTTTCTCTCCAGTGAAAATCTGGAGGAGAGAAGACCAGATATTTGACAGCACTAAGGTGAAAAAAATTTTGCTTTGACATGCATTAGCCTGAGACAAATTCTTTGACTTTGCATGATATTGCCTTACACATTAATAGCATTTTCTTGTCCAAGTTTCATTTTGGACATTTCATAAAATGTCTCTTAAAGTCTTCCAGAATCCCTTACCTTGATGCCTGCACTCTGATCTTTCAGTGTTTTGGTGTCACTGAGTTTTTAGTTTTATTTTCATCCTAGCATCCCTCTTAGCCAAAGAAGGAGGCAGCTCCTCCCTGGTAAGGAACACAACACTTCTGCTTAGCTGTTTTGGCCACTCACTGTGTGGCTGTGTACCAAGGTCATTCATGGAATATTCCTGCAGATTACAATGTTAAGTTAATAACATACTCTTCTAAAAATGAGCATCTCTACAGCACATTTCCTGTATCTCTTTGGGCCTTTTTATAAATATTCATATACATAAATTACAAGGAAACTCTTAAACAAAACTTGAGGACAAAATCTCTTGTGTAACTTGCTAAAACAGTAAGTTCATTGTGCAGAGAGGATTTGCTGGCAAATACACACAGGCTACTATTTGAATAGGTAATGTCATGGTCCATCTATTGCTCTTGGATGACCCAATTGTACTTATTTCCCTGTAGGAACACCACAAAGAACATCAGTGTTCATTTTTATAGAGTATGAAGTATTCAAGAAGAAAATCAGTGTGGGAGCTAGACTATATTCCTTTCAGTTTCTGTTTAGATCTACATCTGAAAGGAATAATAACCCATCAAGGAAGACAATTTAACTATGACAATACTGAAGTTTTGAAAGGCGGCACAAAGACTCTCTATGGCATTGCAGCTTCTCTGTTGATAAACTAGATAAGTAAAGCTTAGTTTTTTTCAGATGATCTATAATTTAACTATACCTGAGAGATGAAGGACAGATGGTTCACAAATAATATTTACATATCAAGGGTTGGCTTTGCAACACAAATAACTGACACCAAAGTTTTACATGAAAATGGTGTTAACATATATGGAGACTTCAAGAGGATACTGAAGAACTAAATCACATTTTACAGGGATCAAATATTATCAACAGGACATTATTTTCAAGAAGCTGAAAGCAAAAAAAATTAATAGAGAGCTACATATAGAAGGTGATTGGTAATCACAGAAATTAATATATAAATAATAAGCAACAGAAAGGTGTACCAAAAAAAATTGTGATGCTGCTACTCCACTGAAAACTTCTCTCCTGTATTAGTCACGTGTCTAGAAGAAAAAAAAAATGTAGTTACCCCGAATTTAAGAGGAATTTTAAATTATTATTTTAATTATTATTTGTCTCCCTTACCATGACTGGTATTTTTCATTTCGTGGATACGATCTGATCCACAGGAAAAGCATACTGGGCTTGAAACTTTTGGTGGTATAATCTTTCTCACCCCTTCTCTGAAACTTACACGTCTCTTCATGCATCTTCCACAGAATTTATGATGAAATTTTTTGCTTCTATCCTTAAGGAACAATGCAAATGTTTAGAGAAATTTTACTGATGTGGGGATCATACTGGGTGTTGTTCCCCTACAGTCCCTCTGCCTTGCCTGTCAACAACACCAGCACATGCAGTCAAGTATCTGCAGTCTCCAAAGAGCAAGGGAGGACTCGTTTTGTTGTCATGCTGCCAGAGCTTCAGCTGAACTCCCAAACTGATGGGCTCTAAAGTATGACATAGTGTTGCAACCCACCACATCCAGATGTCCCAAGAGCCTGCTGAATTCAGAGCCCCATCAGAGGGTATTATATCTCTGCCCTTAAGTACAGCACTACAACGTCCCCTCTGATTCTGCACATAGGTGCTCTGGCTATAGCTGGGCAAGGGAGCAGCCACCCCAGTGGCCAGGCCATCATGTCCCATCCAGTTTCAGACTGAAAAGGCTGTATAAAAAATCACCTGAGACATATGAACAGCCATACATAAGGATGAGGCACCAGATGAATTAATCTTCTAGTCCTTTAATCTGTTTGACGATGAAGGAAGAACACAGACCAAGAAAAAGTTATTTACTTCTGCATAGAGAAGACTGCTGTGAATTGAGTACAGCTTCTCCTGGTGCAGGTATGAACACTTGCAGTAACATGAGAAATGTCATCAGTGGGAATATCTCACTCCACAATAACCTTGGCACAAAACATGAAAATCATAAGCACAAGGACACTACCCGTACATTTACAGAAAAAATGGGTTCCAATCAGCTGCAATAGTATTTTTGAATATCTGGACAACTTGAAGAGCTTTGAAGAAGCTTTAATTTTCTGAAAACACACAGGTTTGTTAAACACCCAAGTGTTCCTAAGCAAAATCCCTTATGTATGAAATCAAAGAAAATACCTGTAAATTGTATAACTTGATTTTCTAGCTTTATTTTTTATTATTTTAAAATGAATAAAAAATAATTTTCTATTTCAAAAGTCATTTTATGAGTCCAACATATGATCTGTTCCTATAAAATATACACACAGCTCTGACAGTGGATTACCACTGTCACTTATTTGCCACAAATCTAAAATACTAGGTGTGTTTTACCCATTGCTGTAAAAATTAAAATATCTTAAAACATGAAGTTCAGAATATTTGCTATATTCCATTTCATACAGAAAGCACCAGGCATGACTCCAGGAGCAATACTGCTTCAGTTTACTTGACACTTTCAGCTTTGCCCTTTGAGCGTCCTCAGCCTGCTTTGTATGTTCTTAAACGTAAGAGCTGAAGCCACCTCCTTCCAGAAACAACACTCTTTCATTCAGCATCCCCTGCTTATTTCTCACATGCTTAGCTCCCTTCAATTCACAAAGACTGGAAGAAAAACACAAACCACCATAAAAACCAGCACATTTGCACTTCACTTCTTTTCACCTCATGTCTGACATTGCCAATACCTTTAAACCTGCATAAATTAATTTGCTTTCATGAATTATTGTTGTTTACAGTGCTGACGAAGAATGTTTTATCTGATGGGATAGAAGTCATTACCACATGAACAAAGGAAAGGTTCATAATCTAAAGGACAAGGCAACGATATCAGAGACTTTTCTACCTGACTAGGAGATTATTAACAACCCTTGACAAGAATAATGAATGGTGCTCAGAGAGCATAAGGCAAGGTCTAAGAAGGAAAGAAAGATGTGCAAAATTCTGAGAATAAAGGCGAAAAAAGCATATGAGTGAAAACTTGTTTTCAATACACTTCATCAGAACTGGGATCAGGCCATTACAGAGAAAGAGATGTATCTGCAAAGACTAGAAAGAGACCTTCAGGAAAGAAAAGGTTTTTGAGTAATCCTGTCTATAGTGGGTCCATGTATTGGGAAAAGATTCTCTACCTCAGATCATTAAACTCAGACTTTTTAGGATGCCATTTTTGTAAAAGTGAAGGAGTTATTTTTAGTTTGTTCTCTGTAAGACTCTCTTATTATTAGAATATGCAATAACAGCAAAAATTTTAAAGAAAAGATCATATACTGAAAATACATGGGCAATTATTTCATTTGGAGTATATTACCTTGGAAAGAATGCCTGGAATTATTATGTACAGTAGACTGGAGTCAGGATAATATTAAATCCAGTAAGTCATAGCAGCAAACATAAGGCAAGAATGTTAACATGTACTGCTGAGGGGATTAGGTACAGCCTGTATTACATATAAAATCTTGAGAAGTTGTTTTACAAATCAAATTAATGCTCACTATTTGCTCTTATAAAAACAGTTTCTTATTTATTTGCTTGTTTTTAAAATCAAAATATTTTACAGCCAAAGAATTACAATGGAATGTATATTCAAGAATGGCCTTATTGTGTTCAGTCTCTAGTGTGAAATTCCCACAGATATAATGAGAGATCTGGGGTTGCGAGGGGAGCAAGGTCAGTCTGTGTAATCAAAAGGACAGAGATATCACCAGGACACCAGCTGTGCAGTGTACAAGTTATATTAGATAATTGGTCTTAAAAGTGAAAACATTTAACTTTTTGGTAAAACAAACAGCAACTCCTACAACATAACATTGTGGCTTATTGAATTTTTAAATAGACATTTAGTTTTAAAACATAATTACTAAAAGCCTGAATCAGTGTTAAGTAAAGCATCACAAAAATGTTTCCACTGACTAGTGGGTGTTAGATCCAGTGCAAGGTTTCTCAAATGTCTTACTGAAGACAGTTCTACTCCTAATATATTATGCAAGCTTAGCAAGAACAGATAGTGTCATTATGGATATGCAAAATTAAGTTATGTAAAGATCAGGGTGATGAGATCTAACACAGTACAGAAGGACTAAAGGGTTTGGGGAAAGACACAACTTGGATTGGGAAACTGGTATCAAAGTAGGTAGATAAAAGGTTCCTGAGATGGAGAACCTACTCCTCTTGGTCTGAGGACATAGAGATCTATGGGGTTAGATGAACAATTTGGTCTCCAGATCTGTACAGGGCACAACCTTGACGCCTCATGGAACAAATGATGTGTATTCAAAGCAGTTACACGCTTCCATATGGTACATTTGGTACAGGTGACAGCCACCTGAAACACATTGTGAAATCACCTTTCCAGACCATATGAGTCTCTGCAAATGACACCTAAAATTGTTTTACACCCAGGATGCAAGACAGGGTGATGAGGTTGGTTACTGGCTTAGTTACTGTCTGGACGTCATCCTGCAGCGGCATTTAGTACTTTTTTTCCTCAAGTCCTTTACCATCACCTTTCCTGACCAGTAACATTGTCCCAGCGAGGGAGATAGAAATGATTGTGCTAAATGATAGAAAATGTGTTCCTAGAGGTGTTATAATCTCAAAAGGAAGACCAAAGTCTTCATTTTAGCAAGAAAATGAAAACGTGTGCCCTGGACCCTGTGGTGATCGGTGATGGTAGCTGTGACACAATGTATTTTGCCTTCTGGTACCTGCCCAAAGTTACAGCCTTTCTTCAGTTCTGGGATCCTGTGCACCAGGCAAAACTGGCTAATGAAATAGCACCAGCAGAGTCTGGTACAGGAAATCCATTCCTAGGACAGAGGGAGACTGATGCTACTAAAATCTGAAATACAGATACCACAAGAAGGAAAATGGAACAGGGACTAGGAGTCTGCTTTTGCTCTTCAAATCCTGAGACTTGCCGAATCAGTAAGAGCTGCTGCACTAGGTTTAAGTATTTCTGGCAGGGTGCTCTGTCATGGTTTGAGAGGGAAGTGAGTGTTTCAGGAAGTTGGGGTTGAACCAATCAGTGGTCAGATTTGAATATTGACACCTGGTGTGACCACTGAAGACATGGATACGCCTCTGAGAACACAGGGAATTAAAAGCAGAGAACTCCCAGAGGGACGCTCTCTTCTGTTTGGTCAGTGAAGAGTGCAGAGCTGCCCTGCCCAGCCACGGGCTGAGCTGGGGAGGGGAAGCCATGCGGCCAGGCTGAGGTAGGCCGGTGTCCCGGACAGAGAAGGGGGTGAAGGGACTGGAACTGGGCCAGCCCCCGCAGGATGGAAGGGTGGAGAGTCACCAAGAAGTCTTTTG
>VXBC01005638.1:96149-107669 GCA_013399945.1 Ploceus nigricollis
CCCCCCCCCCAGAGAGAAGGAGAGTGCAGCCACCTTGAAATTTGATATCATGGGCTGGTAGAAGCCAGCAGAGGAGAAAGAGAAAAGCGGGGGGAAGGAGGATGCCCGGCCTTGAGAGTTCTGGGCGGCCTGTGAGAGTTCAGACATCCTGAGGGGCAGTGGAGGCAGAGACTTTTAACCCTTTCTTGGGCAGAGGAAACTTTTTGAGACATTAATTCTCCTGGCCGGTGATTTGAGAGAGAAGAGAGCCTGGGACNCCTTGATAGACTGAGAACTGATTATCTGAGTGGTGGTAACTTGATTGGGAGTCCAAGGTTTTGTCTCACTGTGTAAGGTTGGAAATTGGGTGGGAGGAGGAGAAATGTTGTGGAGGGTTTTCGTTTTGCTTCTTGTGTGTGTTTTTTTATTGCAGTGTAGGTTAATAAAGTTTTTCTCTATTTATAAGCTTGAGCCTGCTCTGCTCTGTTCCTGGTCACATCTCACGGTAGTCATTTGGGAGGAATATGTTTTCATGGGTTCACTGGCACTGCACCAGTGCCAACCCATGACACTTCAGCATTCCCAAGACCACCCAAAACTGTCTTAGCAGACAGAAGCAGTTGGCAGGTGGGCTTATACAAGGATGTTCTCCTGAGCTCAAGGGCAATAGAGATATTAATAGAAACAGCATAGAGGAAATTTACAGCATTTGGTCAGTTTTCCAAAGCACATGTCACATGCTTTTCTTTAAGTCTGAAAGGAAAATCTGCAGCACAAGTTCTTTCATGCCACTATGCTGCTCAGAAAATTGCAATTAAAAAATAAATCCAAGAAGAATATGCTCAGTTACAGTTAAAGAAGTACTGCAGAGATTTCAAGATGCACACAAGCAAACGACTGAAAAAAAACCAAAAAAAAAAAATAACAAAGTAAAACAGTAATGTTCATCTGCCCAATTAGAAAGAAGTTTATAAACTAGTTTATTAAACTGTACATTCAAAACTTTGCTGGCTATGTTGGCAAGAAAGTGATTCTTGATCCTGGTAAGACTTGTATGTGGTCTAAAAGACAGTAAGAAATTATTTAAAGGGAATATGAAAATCAAGACAGAAACAATGTCTATATAAATAGACATTCTCTATAAATATAGTAACAAAAACCAAAAAAACCAGAATCCTGATTCCTCACTACAAAGTATACATAAGGTAAAGATTAAGAAGGAAGTAAGAATGGATTTAAATATAGCTGCCAAAACAAATTCTAATTATCATGTCTTAATGTTGATCTCTCTGGCACAGCAAGGACTTGCTCACAGAAACAAATTTTCATTGTCAAATATTGATCACTGATGTCGTCTTTCTGGAGTTTGTTTAAAACACATTGCCAATCATGATTTTTTGCAGCAGCACAAGTTTTAGTTAAATGTCAGTGGGGTGGTTTTTCCCCCTGACAATCAACAAAATTAATTTCCAACATCCATTCTGGCAACCCATCACAGTACCACTAAGCATCAGATATGGTTTGCTTTTGGGCTAGAAGCCACCTCTATGAAGACAATTTCACAAAAGGAAAATATCAGTCCCTGGCATTCTTATATTTGGGCAAACTCCAAAATTGCTGGACTTCTATATCACCTTTAAATCTTCATTAGCACTCATGAAAAGAAACAAATCTAAAAAGAACAAGTCTGTGGCTTTCCTGAAATTCATGTCTTGGAGACTGTTTATACAACTAGAGGTCTGGCCTCTAACTTCAAGTAGAAGTAGCGTTAATCTTAGAAAAAAAGTGTGTGTCTGTGTGTAACACTATAAATACATAGAAATGGGGGAAAAAGTAGATATGAAAGTTAAATTAAGAAAACTGAGGGCTAGTTTTTGTATGAAAATTTAAGATAGCATAAGAAAGAAGCCTCACCAGGAAAGGTCAGTATTTTGATATCAGACAGACACATCTGTACAGATAGCACCACACCCAGAGATTACTTTCTGCTTAATTTCCAGATAGATCAAAAGAGAGTTTTTAAAACTGGCCTTTCCCTATCAAGAACTGTAGCTGATGGTCATTTAGATATCCATTTTAGGAAGAGGATAAGAAGGAGTCTGGTAGGGTTTGGGGTACAATGCCAATTCACAAAAACCCAAAAATTTTGTGGAAACTTCCATATATAAAGTAACCTCTTTTTTGGAAAGGATTTCAGGTCCCAAAATAGATTCCTGGTCAAAACACAACTAAACACCAGAACAGACAACAGGGCAATGATCAATATATGACTTGGCTGCAAGAGGGGCAAGTCCTATCAAAAGCCTGCCATGTTTCCTGCCAGCTTGGCTGGTGACCTGAAAGGGAACAAAGCCTGCAGTGTCTCCAGGCAGTCCTGCCATCTGGACTGCCTCCACATCATGAATCCTGAGGTCTCTAGTGACTGCAGTTCCAGGAAAGCCCTCCCACAGAGACATCTTGCAGGTCACTGTTTCAAGAATTCCCTGTGCTGGACGTGCTGGCTCCCAAGACTGTTTGACTCCCACGAGAAATGACAATGAGCAAGTGGCCTGGGAGAATAAGAAGACAAGGGCTGAGCCAAGAAACTTAGTCTTGGGCTTGAAGCTTCCTACAGAAACTGAACAAATGATCTTATTCCTTTACACCACATAATTTTATCCCTTCTGTGGAAGGCTTGCTTCTGAAAGGTACCCTTTTTTTTAGAACAATTTTGTGGAAAATAAAAGTTCCAATGGATTATTCTAATTAAATCTAATCCAAGCTAAATATTATATTAAGCATCCATACTGTATGCCCAACAGCATCACTGAATCACAGAATATGCTGAGTTGGAGGGGATCCTCAAGGATCATCAAGTCCAGCTCCTGGCTCTGTACAGACACATCCCCAGGAATCACCCTGTGCCTGAGAGCATTATCCAAACACTTATTGAACTCTGTCAGGCTTGGTGCTGTGACCACTTCCCTGGGGAAACTGCTCCAGTGCCCAAACACCCTCTGGGTGAAGAACCTTTTTCTAATATCCAATCTAACCCCCCCTTGACACAACTCCAAGCCATTCCCTTGGGTCCTGTCACTGATCACCAGAGAAAAGAGATCAGTGTCTGCCCCTGCACTTCCCCTCATGAGGAAGCTGTAACTGCAGTGAAGTCTCCCCCCAGACTCCTCTTCTCCAGGCTGAACAGACCAAGTGACCTCAGACCATACGGCCTCCCCTCAAGGCCTTTCACCATTATTGTGCCCTCCTTTGGACACTCTCCAATAGTTCAATATCTTTTTTATATTGTGGCACCCAAAACTGCCCTGGCACTTGAGGTGAGGCTGCCCTAGCTCAGAGCAGAACGGGACAATCCCCTCCCATGCCCAGTTGGTGATGCTGTCCCTGATGCCTCCCAGGACAGGGTTGGCCCTCCTGGCTGCCAGGGCACTGCTGACTCATGTTCAACTTGCCATCGACCAGGACCTCTAGGTCCTTTTCTGCTGCACTGCTTTCCACCAGTGAAAAATTTCCATTGTATAAAAGATGGAAGATCACGACATAGTAGCAAAGAAATTCTATTTGCATGAATAATACTTTTATTCTTCGTTCAATGGAAGACGAGGAAATTATGCCAAGACCAATATACAAATACAATTTAGAAAACTGTCTGACAATCAGATTCTTCCTTTTCACTACAGTTCACTACAACCTACCACTACCACCCCTCTCCCATTTAGGGTACAAGCATCACAGTCAAAGGCTCTTTTTCCAGGAAAAAGAGCCTTTTCTGAAGGATGGCTGCAAAATGGACATATCTTCACAGTAACGTGGCTTGGGTTTCTCTCCTTTTCAAAACCTAGTAATCATTTTTGTTAAAGCATCCCAAGCCCAGATTTTTAGCTTTCATGTCTATCAAGGAAATAAAAAAATTTGGTAGTCACTTTGTGCTCTTAGAAATTATCTCTGGTCTGCTGATTTTTCCTACTCTTTCTCATTACCTGAACAGGATAATAAGTATGTGAAACCCTATGGCATTTTCTTACACAAAACATTCAAGTCTGTTCAAACTAGAAGACGACATGCCTATTTTCAGATTTATATCACTTTCAGACTCAAGTGAAATCACACATTCAAATGAAAATCACTGCAAAATCGGAGACAGGGTTTAATTGAAACTTGGGAGCATGTACATATCCCTTCTGCAAGCTGCCTGAGGCCTGTTTTTCGCACTGTATCCCATCAGATGCTTAAGCTTGCAGTCTGTTTGCACACCCATTAAAATTTTATTTTTGGCTGGTAATGATGTCCCCACATACATGTCCCCACATACTCCAAAAGTATGTTCAAGGTTATAAAAAGATCCTCCTGCTTTCAGTGAAAGAATATTCAGAAAGAGCAAACAAAAAGTATCAGAAGAATGGGAAAAATACACTCCAGCACCACAAAAGTTGATTATTATTAAACACTGGTAATCATATCCATTTCAAATGGGGCCTCAAGAAGTGACCAAAGCCACAGTGTATGGAAGACTGCAAGCACAGATGGGAGAGCAGTCTTTTACCTGATGTGCTGGGTGTCTGTGTCCAAAGATTTGACAGTGTGCTAGATATAACAAGTCCAAAGGGCGAAACAGTAAATCTAAACTGAACATAAAAATCTTAAACCACAGCAGAGCAGCTGCTTCCAACTACGACATGCCCAAAATCAAATCAACTTTGGGCCTCTGCCTGTTTCTAAAAAATTAACCTGCATTTTTCACTCCTTCAGCCGACAGACACCAAGTGTTAATGTTAACTACTGCACAGCTAAAAGGGTCTAGCATGTGGGATCCTCTGAGCTGACATGGTCATTGCCTCTTTTGAGCTCATTTTCTTTGCCAGGATCTGCTGCCAACCTGCCAGAAGCCGGCTGTTTCATCTCTGCTATAGAGCCAGTTGCCAAACAGCTGCCATGGCAAACAGCATTCGAAACTCTACTGCTAGTGAGTTAATTATTCAAGTATTTTTAAAACGTGGGAGGGGTGATTTGAAACTATACATAATGCAGAACCACACACACTTATGTTTGCACTGGAATTATCATGCTTCAGAGACGCTTGAAGGAACGTTAGGTCAGCAGCTATAACAAGTCATGTCATTTGCTTTGCTGATTTTAATTCTCATGCAGTGATAGATATTCCTTGTCAGATGGCTTACTAGCTATTTTCCATCTTGTGTTTGGTAAATTGCAATGTAATTCTCAGTCCACATTAATTCTATACCACAGTTAATGACAAATGAGTTAATCATGATGAAATCTTTACAGAGGTTCCTTTGGGTTACCTACTTAAGCTACTGTCAGCATTACACAGTCATCACACTCAGATTAAAGGATCATTATGGCATATATTGAATATTTGGCTGCACAGCAGGTAAATTCTGTTCAAAACATCTAGGATGCTGAGAAACAGTCTCCTTGATCCCCCTCTCCAAAACAGCAGCAGCAGGAGAAAACCCAGTGGTATTACCACATTAAAATATTCCTAGAATGACCTGCTTTATATTTACTTCTAGAGTGCTCTTGAGACTGCTTCCTATTTCACATCAGTGCCCAGTAATAATATGATCACTTGGTACCCAGTAATAATATCACTCTTATGCTGCCACTCTTACAAATTCCCAATTCCCTGGTGAAAAAGACATTATAGCCTGTACTGCAACAACCCCAAAAGAAAAGACTGCGAGTTGTTTCTTTTCACTGCCATCACCACCAACTCTATCCTGACACACTGAGTAACTGGATGCTGCACAAAACACAAAGTCTGTTATTTCTTCTGCCAACTTTCCTCTGCAAGGCATTGTTAACTGGAGGTGCACTGAAAATTTTCCGTGACATGTGCTAAATAGTATCCTTAAGTGCAATTCCTAGGAGGCAGGTTACATATACAGATGACTGCCCTCAAGGACCCCCAGGCAACACTCCTTACAACAGCACAGAAATAACCACTAAAATCCTCAGTTCTTGGAGAAAAGTTGTTCAATTATCTCAATCCTTAGGGGACCATGGTGTAATGTAACTGTATGCTTCCATTCACTTCCCTGTATACTTCTGACTTCACATACTTTAGATTTGTACAAAGAAAAAGGTAGGGTGTAAATGTCAAGACTTGGCTTTCTGTTCAGCTGGACCAAGCAGAAACCATGACAGTGGTACAAATCAGTGGAGGGAAGAAATGGGATCATACACATACCTAACCCATTCTGAATTCCACAAAAAAAAAAATACCCAGATGCGTGTATAAGTAAATTCAGGCCTCTCAGGGCTCATATTTTTTATGACTCCCATTGAAATGCTTTGTATCTGACTACACACGGAGGCCAGGGCCTTTAGCTCCCTGGAACATGAGCAGCTGCTTTGGCACCTGCTCCACCATCAGTGCTCTCCACTTCCCCAGAAGCCAACTTTGCCCCACTCACAAAGCTGATGCCCAGCACCCCTGGGACAACTTGCATCCCCTGGGCAGCATGGTGCCCACCTCCCTTCCCTTGCCTGGTGCAGCACCATCTCCTGCACTCCTGATGACTGATTGCCACTCCTAAGGGTCTGAAAGGTTATTCTGGAAATGAAGAAAAACACCCACAGTGCTTCAAAGTATAGCAATATACTGTGCTATACTAATTAACCCTACTAAATCTTCCTGTGTCAGACAGCAAACAGCAACAGTGAAGGGTAAGAGTAGAAAAGTAGAAAAGGTGAGGAACAAAAAATAAAAGTCAGTGCTCTTTTTTTCTCTCACTTTGGGGTACCCTCCAAATTAACAAAATTTTCTCCTGATAAGATCCAATATTAACAGGAAGGCCATACTGAATTAACAGCTTATGATTCAGGCACTGCAGAAGTACTTGGCAGGAAGGAAACTCATCAGCTAAGCAACCATGGTGAGTGATTTCTCCTTAAATACAACTTCTGCAACAATGTATGACTGTAATCAGAATGGAGTTGTTTGAGAATGGCACACTTCAATGCTTCTCCCTTATATAACAAATATTCATGCATTTAAAAATATATTATGTACTTGCATGTGTTTGTGGGTATGTTATTATTTTGAGTTTGTTTGTTTCTTTTTGAGACAGTGTTGAAGCACTGGTATGAGCCTCCTATGAACATTACAGCACTCTGAAAAAAATATTGGATTAGAAGTGATCTGCTTACTGTGTTCTGGGTGAGTAGATTTAAACAGAACACAAATATTCCCATTGGGAACTACTTTCCTGGCTTAGCTTGAAAGAGTCCAGTGCCCGAATCTTGTTAAAAAAAAAAAAAATAGACCAAAGTCAAGAGTAGTCAAAAGAAAAGAGAATTTAAAAATAAAACAAAACAAAGACACCCAGCATGACCCATGGACTGCCCCAGTGACAGTTTCACAGCATTGTACAGTCACACTGTGACATACAGTTCTAACACTTTTCATTAACGAGAAGATACTATTTTTTTTTGTTCAATTGTACCAAAAGAAGAAGAGAAAGAAGTTTTGGCTTTGAAAACATGGCTGTGAGTCCCAAATTGAGCTATAGCATGAAGAACACAGCTAACACAATGATGCCTGCATTAGAAGTCTACTTAAAAAAAACCCAAAAAACAAAAAGGACCAGGAGATGAACTAACTCTTTAAGGTGACTGAAGTACACACGTAATCACATTTCCTTTGAGAAGTGCCATCACAGAAAGATAAAGTAATAGAACAGGTAAGAGACCATTGATTTGGGAAAAAAAATAACCAAAAACCTAAATATTTTCCCTCATTAAAAACAGTCTTGCAGAAACAGCCTTACTTCAAAGCTCTTCTGTTTACACAGTAGTAAAACTTGCATGTACTGTATTACTGGTCCACAGTTTTACAACTACCAAAAATATTCTTTTATGAGCTTAAAAATCCAGTTACATACAAAATTACTCATCTAGATGTGAATTTATTAAATAACAACGACTGAGTGAACATCATAAGCCAATGTAAAAGCTTTTCAGCTTGCTATCTAAAACAAAGAAAATGGAGGAAAGTGTTTGCCAAAGATGTGACAAATGTCCTTTTTCTCTGCTATTTTTCTACAAGTATTATTAACATAGAAAGCAAACACAAAGCCTTAGAATATGCCAAACAACATCCATGTACGATAACTTTGCATTGTGTAGCACTTTTAAGACAAAATTCCAGCATAAGGCTGTCAGAATAATAGCTCCAAAGGGCCTATTTACATTTTCCTAGCAGCTAATGAAATGCCATAGAAAATGGCAGCAGGCAAGCTTATGGGAAGCATCTTTAAATCTGTTTTTCCTCTTTCAAAACTATGAGCCCAAGTGCTTTGCTTGGGAGTGAAACACTCCCTGTTGGCTTCTAACGAAGACTGAAAGAATCCTACTGTACCTTTGGAAGAAAAAATCATGGAAGTAGTATTCATTTGTCACAAACAAAGGGAAAATGAAAGGAAAAGGGCAGGAAAATACACATGGACAGTTTAGCCTGCATTTTATAACGTCTACTATAGGTGCTTAAAAGAAAACTATATGCAACAGGAAAGAGTATTTACTATAATTTTTTAGGTGTCAATAATTACTCTAAGGCAGCAAACCAGACAGAATTGAACTTCATGCAATGCCTGGATTACAGCTGACTTGTAGTCAAAAGCCTTTGTACAAGACAATAACATATCCTAATTAGCTCCAATAAAAGCTGCTTTAAAGGCACAGCTCTTCATAGCCCTCTTTTGACCTCCGAGCAAACAGAGGAGAATATGAATACTGGAAACAAATTATTATGTGACAAATTGCTTACTTTCTATCCAAATAGTATAAACCAGTTTAGTCTCAATAGGGAAAACAGAAACTGACCTTGCATAGTAGGAAAATGGGGTATAAAATAAAGACTGACTGCTTTTTGGATGCTGACACGAGGTCTGGGTCTCAAGTTTACTTAGTCCAGGACATCTCAATAAGATGATTGCAAAACTGTAATAGTGAAACCTAAATATCATTAAACTGATGAAACACAATTGATTAAACATTTAACTAGCCAGAAGAACTTGGGACACATGAATGTTGGTGACAAAAGAAAGCTTATGTAAAGTTGATGACCTGGGATATGACCTAGCCCGATTAGTAAGGAAACAGCATAGCACTTTTACAGGGAAAATAAAAAGAAATTTGGAGGGAGGAACTTAAAAATCTTCCTTCCTGAGAGTTTCCACTGTAATTTAACAGTACACAGCGTAACTCACTCCTTGCTCTCCTCCCTCCCCCACATTAGCTTCTATTGTTCAATCATCCAAAACCCCCAAGAAAAACTTTCTCACAACAGCTCCAGAGAAAGAATCCAACGAATGAACAAGGGTCTAACTGTCTGTGCTTCTCTTCCACAGTTACCATTGCCCCTTCCTTTCTTAATCACAGGCAACAGACAAGATTCAAATATTAAGGACTGATTAAATTATCAAAGCAAATAGATTATGTCAGAACTGCAGAATATAGAACCATGTTATGGCACTCAGGTCTGGGCAAGCACCTCTGCCACATCATTATTATGCAATGGGATAAAACCTGAGTGTACAATAATCCTCACCCTCAGGAATAAACTCAAGTCCATTGCCTGCAGGGGAATGACAGCGTATTGTGGCCAGGTTGCTAAACAAAAAAAATTAAGAGAGAAGGACTGTAGAAATATTACAACACAAGAGTATTCACTTAAGCACAACATCAACAGTTTGACAAGCCATGCCCCATTCCACCTTTGTTCCTTTCCACCCAATCTTTCCTCACAGCCGAAGTGTTTGTGAAGGCAGCCATATCCAAAGGTATGTAGGAGCAACCCAGGTGAGACAAAGGTAGAGAGTACTGAGATAAAAGATGATTTAATGTCATGTCACTGCTGTTTCAGTTCCAGTTTTGCAACTACAGAGAGCATAATTTTGATCATATGGTCATAACACCTGGGATTCCAAGCCAGAGTCATCTTTTATTTTTTCCTTTTTCTGTTTTTCACAAAAAAACCCATCAAGTTTCTAGGGACTGCAGCATCAATTTCTAATGGCACAGGCATCTTTCTTTTTAGCTGTCAAAAAAAAAAAAAAGTATTCTGCTAAGAATTTGTGCTTCACTGCTTCCATTCTGTTATTTAACAATGATAAATAAGGATCAACATTTGACTCCGCGGTCTGACTGAGACCCTTATTATTGTCATGCTGTTTTCCACTGATCAATTCTACTGTAAAAGTAAGAATCCAAAGTGGCACAAGTACACCTGAGGTCCAAATTGATTCATGTCCTGTCTTCAGCCACATTTCAGTGGACATGAA
Organism: Ploceus nigricollis; assembly: GCA_013399945.1. Classification (NCBI taxonomy): domain Eukaryota; kingdom Metazoa; phylum Chordata; class Aves; order Passeriformes; family Ploceidae; genus Ploceus; species Ploceus nigricollis. The sequence continues at coordinate 106,433 of VXBC01005638.1, forward strand.
TTTAAGCAGTTTCTATAAATACATACATTTTATTCTCCACTGACAATTTTATAGAAAACTGCTTTGCTCCCAGGCTGATATTTGCCTTACACCCAAAAAAGCATGTAGTTCTGGAGGAAAGATTATACACCTAAAATTTTGAGCAAAAGGTTTCTCTCAAGACCAGCATAAAAAGCAAGTTTGGACATTTTTACACTCCTATACATTTAAATGCATCCTCTAAGATCAGTTCTTCTGGATAATATCCTATAAATTACCACCTTGATGTTTCTAAAGGACATCTTATTTGTTTGAAAGCTCCCCTTTAAATTAAGTTCAGGATTGGGAGTGCATTTTCCACACTTCTTGCTTTTATCTAAAGCTCTGACTCTATTGACTGCAGTTCCTGTTTTGCCTGAGACTAAACTGGCCATCTTTGTTTTACTCATCAGGACTCATTCCCAGAAGCCTGCTTTAGCCAGCATCTGAATTACAGACTACCAGCAACGTGCAGCACAAGCGTAACAGAGTTCCAACTAGTCTTGGACTCTCTACACATTAAATTTCCTAATTCCTTCAAAGTGCTACAAATCTCTTGAATCACTTCAGACAAGTCATTTCACTGTACCTTAGTCATCTTCCACAAAATTGAAATACTTACACAAGCCTTCTACATAGGAGTAACACATGCAGCAGAAGCTCAGAGTTAAGTGCTCTGAGATAGAGTTTCAGGGATTATTTTAATAATGTTTCTGAGAAAATTCTATTGAAGAACAACTTCAGCGGATAATTTTCATCAAAAATTTGTATTCTGAACAACTCACACAAGACAAAGTATGCTCTAACAAATGAGAAGATTCATTATCCCCCACCCTCTCATAATTGTCCTTACTTCTTTTGGGGAAACACAGGTTTCCCCATAACACTGTCACTGTATTGATCTATTTAGCCCATTTAGTTCCAGCTGGAGCCATCAGTCTAAGAAAAAACAAAAACATTGCAGGCACTCATTCTTCACTGGATACTTACTTTATCTACAGCTGTTTTCAAAGCATTTCCTGAACCTTACATGATCTCTCATACTGCTACTGATGTTACTGAGTAACCTCTAGAGATTCCTCCTCAGAGCACTTGATCTGCCTCCCTTTAAAGTCATGCAATTCAAAGGTGGGAGGGATATACTCCTCTTGCCTCCTCCCCTCTAAAAAAAAAAAAAAAAAAAAAAAAAAAAAATTACAAAAAAAGGGAGCAGCCCATC